>JASGAT010354436.1:0-24572 GCA_030220025.1 Chelon auratus | reverse complement strand
CAATGGCGAGCGCTAGACCAGAGCCCGTCTACGGAGAGCCTCGCCACTCTCTATTAAGTCCCATTGCAACGAACAGTTCAGAAGCCGGAAGTTCACTGAGAGTGAAGCTGCAAGCTGCAGATTGCGGTGCACCGAAAGGCATCGAATTGTCGATGAAAGCGTTACTTCTTTTCTAAAGACAGAAGTTATTAGCTCGACTCATACGACCTGCACCGGCTTCTTTAAAAGCTGCCGTATGGCAGCATTTTGGATTCTATGAGGTTTCAGGCAAGATGGACAAGACTTACACCGTTTGTAAGGTCTGTGGAATTCAAATCAAATACTTAGGAAATACAATGAATTTGAAGCCACATTTCACGATACCATCCAGAGTTGACAGAAAAAAGGGGACCCATTCCTGATGCCAGCCGTTTTTCTTTCTCTAATGATCAACACAATAGTAGGAAGTGATTTGCAAATTCTGAGTAGCAAACTCATATTTAAGAATCTCACCAAACTAAAATATGTGTACATATATCACAAAATTTAAAATCAGGCATGGAAATGTACATTAAAAAAAAAAAAAATCGAGATTAATCGATAATCGTTTTAGAATCGAATCGTTGACCTCTGAATCGGAATCGAATCGTGAGGTGCCAAGAGATTCCCACCCCTAATAACTGGACCAACAGTTTATAGAAAAACCACGAAGCACACATATTCTACTAAGGGCTTAGTAAAAATAGAACCAGGCAGTGTGTCACCAAGTGCGCCACCTTGGGATTTTACCTCTTGATAGGTAATCTGGCAACAAAATACTACTGATTCCCACTACAGGAGGCAATTCAACCTTTGTCCATTTTTTAGCCTGTACATCAAATGCTACCATTGTGCACATTATAGAATCCATGAAAAAGATTGTTATTTCCACCATATGGCTGTTGTTCACCCATGTAACTCCCCAAAGTAGGCACATTGTTAGAAAGATATTGTTACTATATTGTCTGTTATATGTAATACCACCACTAGCCCACTAGCTGGAGGCAAATGACAAGGCATAAGATTGAGGGACAGGGATCATGTTCAGTCAGGCACCACGTAGTGCATAGTTGATCGAAAATCGCCGGGATGGGCTCAAAAGGACCACAAAACATAACAAAAACAATAACAGTTGCATATGATTGGAGTTGTATTTGTACTTGATGAGTTAATTCATTAATTATTAAAAATTAATTTACATTTTAGTTTTTGTCTGTAACAAGCTGCAAAAACTAGATGACAGCAACAAGGACAGATCTTGTGCTTCCTAGAGAGGACCAACATTGTTGAGATAGAGGAAGAAGCAGTAGCAGCAGTGGTAAAACAACTGACCTTTCTGCCTCGCTGAGCTTCTCCACACCTGCAAACCACTCCCTGAAGTGGCTGTCCTGAGTGAAACTGTAGTTGTTGGAGGCCAGCTGGAGCAGTTTGATCTGAGCAATCACCTCAAACTCCTACGAGCAAAGGAGGAATTTGTTTCAGTGAGTCCATCCTTAGCTTTTTTGCTGATCATTTCAACCATAACAGAAAATGGTACACACCTTTCTTCTCTTCTCAAAGTTGATAAGACCACCCTGAAAAAGGACACACAAAAGAAAATCAAACATCAGGAACAACGGTAGGGAGTTCCAAAAACATCAAAATGAGGATCAGGTGCCTGACCTCAGTGTAATCCTTCATAGCAGTGTCCATCATCACCAGGTCCGTTAAGAAGGTGCCCAGGTAAGGAATGGTCCCCTGCATCACTCCCTGTTCACAGACGGAAGAGGGACAATCAGTGGAGACAAACACAGAGGCCCAAGGGAATTATTTAGGTCAAAGAAATGCATCAGACAAACATTTCACTGTAGAAAATAAATTAAAACACCGTTTCACAATGGTGTTATGACAAACTGCTTAAAAATACAGGATAACGGATGGAGTGCAGTGATGGCTTTCCTCACTGCATGGAGCTGTTGGCACAAAATTGTCTCACCAGGTCTCTCTGCTGCTGGTGTCTCCTCTGAGCTCGTTTGGGATTGATTTCTAAAGTCGCAAACTTGGAGGTTCCCTCCTGCAGAAAAACAATAAATAAGTGAATGTTGAATAATTGTTATAATAAAAATAAATACAGTTCTTAATTTCCCTGCAAACAATTAATCTGAAGAAGAACTTGAGTAAAAAATATTTTACAGAACTAAAAATACCAGTTCAACAATGTAAAATACAGATGAGATGTTCTGCAGAAAAGGCTTTGTGAAGCTCAATCTGGTGGGGTTGTTTTTTGAGTTTGACCACAGAGTACTGTTAACCATGCAGCTGTTTTCATTTGCTGATGGAGTACGCACATTTTTTTTTCGTAACACATGCAACTAATGCATGTATCTAGCACGGAGGATAGCGAGAAGGAGGCAGAGAGTTCAGGTCTCTGAGGTTATCAAGAGAGAAGCTCCCTGCCTGAATGATTTGTTGAACTGCTTCCATTTTTTCTTTAGCTTAAAAAGCATCTGTTAGAGATCTATCTCCTGGCATTCACATTCCTCGGTTATGGAACATTCAGAGGCCTTTTGCAGCACGGTGTAATTCGAGCTGACCCAGTCTAGCGAACGCAGCCTGGGCTGAGCAGATAGAACGAGAGCAAGACAACGCCCTGTGGTCTGCTTTTGCACATGCCTCACATCAGAGCCATTATCTGCACCTGCCAAAGGTTTCCTCCCTTTGACGTCAGCAGGGATTCCCTCAAAGGAGGCTTAGGGCATTCGCTCAGCGTTACATTACTCTACATAACAAGGATGATGACATGAAATAAAGCTGTCACAGACGTCCAAAATCTGTTAAGAACTTAACTGGTAAATCACTTCATTATTGCTTCATTAACATGAACACTCACATTAGTTTCATTTGGAGCCGAGTAGAATATTGGACAGTAATATTATCTTACATTACATAATAATATTATATTATGTAACATTATCGCAACAATATTTGCCCCAAAAAGCAACATTTGTTAAACCTGTCGTCCCCTTGCCGTAGCATTGTTGCTGTACCTCATGCACCTGACCTGGGCGACGTCTGTACCTAAAGATCCTCACTGGATGTCGTTGTTTTTGCAGAACCACCAAATACACCATTTCCTCCTGTTACAGTTAAAATTCATAAAACTAGCCGACTGAGATTTTTAAAGCTTAAAAAGTATGTTTGTGACCAGTCAGAAGGTGCTGAGAGCCACAGACTGATAAGTAAAATGTTTTTGTGATAGTCACTGTGTAAGTTTTTGAAATACAATGGGTATAATTTCAGCAGTTCCACAGTTATTGCTTTGATACTAACTGTACAATTCTAAACAAATCTGCATGTACTAAGACACAAGTACAGATTTGGTTTGGAGTTTTTTTTTTATCTTGTCAAATGTCTTGTTGAGTGTGAAAACAGCAGTGCCTGCAGCACAATGTTCTGTCAGCTCATTTCCTGTTTAGTCACGTTCCTTTCTGTATCACCTATTTTATCGAGTCAGTCAGTATGAGTTACAGAATGCTCACATCTCTCAATGACAGCAATCTGTCAGCTGCACAGAATCCACCCAGGACACTATGAGTAATACATGGATGCAGCAACCCAAAACAACATGGTACAAGGTGTTGGGGCCAGCAGGATGGTTGTTGTGGATGTTACCCTGCAGCTGTTAGCATTCAGTCAACGTGAGAAAAGGGTCACTAAGCCATACATCCTGCTGCTGTGTGTTCATCTGCCACATGTTGCCCTTATATAACCGAGACAGACTGAGTTATTGGTTTCTCTGATTTTGAGGCTCTGTCCTCTGATTCCTGAATTTTGTACCAGAGAATTCTTGCAGTACTAGTCATACTAATAAGAATAAGAATAAGAAAAACCTTTATTAGTCCCGCAATGGGGAAATTGCATACTATAACCTTCAGTTACTCTGGCGGAACAGCAGATTTTCATGGGTCAAAAAGCAGAGACGCACCTTCACCAACAGCTCTCGGCTGAGCGAGTAGTTGTTGTCATCGGAGAAGATCTCGGACAGCTCGCGGAAGGTCCTGAAACTTTCCCTGCAGAGGCACACAAAGAGGTCAGTGCATGAAAAGAAAACGTACTCAGCAATATTCAGTTTGTGGAAACCTACCGTGATACTTCCTCCCAGGTCCTCTTCAGGCGGTGGATGGCGTTGCACTGCAGGGCAGAGAGGATGGCTCTCAGAGAGGAGAAGTTCTTCAGAATCCGACATTCCTGAGCGCAACAATGATCCAGTCAGAAACAAACTTTTTAAATCCCTTTAAATTTGAGCATTAAATTAGATGGAGGTTTCTCACCCGAGCCACATCTATCCACCTCTCCAGTAACCGGGCTCTCTGATTGGGCTTCAGGGTTGGGTTGCTCAGGCAGGTAGTGATGACACAGTTGGTGACGGAGTTGAACTGGGCCACAGTGGCTCTGATGGTGGGAGCCAGGTGCTCCTTCCCCTTCTTATCCCGCTGAGACCAAATTCCCCCCAGGCAGTGGTAGGGTACCACCTTCTTAAACAGATCCTGAGTGGACAGAGGGACACTCGAATATAAGCTCATCTGGTCAAAGTTACTTTTTACTGGATGTCTTAAGTTCACTGTGCAGAATGATGTAGGATCACATTTTGACAACAGAAGACTGAAACTGAGCTGGACAAAGGCAAAGACATAAAAAAGATGAGAAACTAGGGATGAAATATCTTTAATTAAGTTTCATTATCAATCCTTTCATCAATCTGTCTCGTTATTCTGAGGTTGGATATTTTCTGTTGAGGTGTTCCTGCATAGCGTTTCTGCTGCTGTGGGGGGCAGCTTAATTTTCTGAGTTTCTGTTTGATAAGTTAGGACACTTTAGATGCTTAGGTTTGTATTTTTTTGCATTCCTCTTGGGGTTAGGGTTAAGGTTGTATAATTACCCAGAAAGTTACCTCAGATGTAGAAATGTGTGTTTGTAAAAGGCTGATTGTTCTGGTACAAATGCAAGGCCTGATACTGTGGAAGCAAACAGAGACTCAGTGACACTAAACCGGTCTATACGGCAAGGGAAACATCCTCACCGCGTCCATGAGTGTGAACTGCTCCGCAACCATGATGGGGTCAAACGACAGGAAGCTAAACGCAGGAAGCTCGTCCTCAAAGCCGCTCTCTTCCTGCGTGGCAAAAGGGCAGCCGATATGTTCCCCTGAAGAGATAAAGAACAAACAAACAAAAAAATATTTTTAAAAATGCTGCCTCCGTCTGAGCTCAACCTAAACACACTCCCTTCACGTCTTCAGCATCTCGTCCTCTCTTCAAGCCTGGCATTTGTTTTGCTCTGTAAAGTGATTGTGACCACTAAGATGTTCTTATCACTTGTACTACCAAACTGTTCTTTCTGTGAACTGACAGTGTGTCTACATCTACACAAAGTTTGACTCGTTTATGATCAAACTCTCAGCCTTTAGGTACACCCCACTCATTCTGGAGTCCCTGCCCTGTTGTCCCTCTCCTGTCCTGCCTTCATACCATCAGGATCAGGCTCACACTGCTGTCGGCGGAGGAAGTGGGCCAGCAGATTGCGGGCACGGCGCTCCAGGTCCGACCCGGTGAAGTGAAGGTGAAGGTAGGACAGGAGCTGGTGCAGACAGTCGTAGTTCGGAGGGCTCCAGAAGTCTTCGGAGTACTGGTCCAGCCACGCGCCCAGGATGGATGAAATAGTACTGAAAAGTGAAATAAATTGTTGTAAAATGTTAGTGTTCATAACGTTATGACTGACTGTTGTATAGCACATCAAAGGTAGCTCTGGCTAACATTTTAGGGACTCCCTGTTCACCCTCTCTTTTTTAAACTATGTCAAGAGATTAAAGAATGTGAGAATGAAAGAATCAAGAAATTGATGCTAACAGTAAAAGATAATCCTTTATATATCCCACAGTGGGGAAAGCCAGTATGGCAAAAGAGATATTTATTTCCTCTATGTATTTATCTGTACTGTTGATATCCCTTTAACTCTGGGAGGAGTAGGTTGCAGCACACTTACTTTCTCAGCTCTGTGCAGTCGTCCTGGGAAACTTTGTGAGCTGTGGCTGCAGGCACATTTTGGAGCTTGGCATACCTAAAAGAGAAAAAATAAAATAAATCAATTAGTTTTTCTAGTTTCAACATTATTCTCTGTAAATTTTTGATATCTCATTTGGAAGTGTAGGCCCCCTTTCTGAAGACACAGATGGAAGTCACAAAGGCAGGAAAACACAACGAAAGACAAGGGGAAGACAACCTTATCAAAGTAAAACAGGAAGTACTCAAAACATATAACACCAGAGTAAACAATTCAAGATTGTCATAGGAAGCTTTTAAAGTTCTACATTGCTTGAGTCCATGTTTTCTAGCTATCTCTTTTCTGGCACACTTCTGCATAGAAGTAGTCCAGAATATTTTCAGACTTTTTCCAACTGAAGATCCTAACTTGTTTGTAAAGGCTGTGAAGGATAGAGGTCATGTCTGTTTCTGGTTTAAAGTCTCATCCCAAACCACCTGCCTGTGTAGTTTCGCCATTTTCCCGCAAGACCAGCCTTGATCTATCAGGGCATGGACTTCTCTTGACATCTGAAGGTGCGCTGTGGTATCTGCACATGCTTTAAGTCCTGCTTTAAGTTGAGAGGTGGAGGCCTCCATGGATCTGACTTTTATCCAGAACATCCCACAAACGCTGGATTGGATTGAGATCTGGGGAATTTGGAGGCAAGTCAACACTTTGAACTCGTTGTCGTGTTCTTCAAACCATTCCTGAACCAGGAAGCATTATCCTGCTGAAAGAGGCCATCAGGGAATACTGTTACCATGAAAGGGTGGACATGGTCTTCAGCATGCTTAGTTAGGTGCTACATGTCAAGGTAATATCTAAATGGATGGCAGGACCAAAGGTCTACCACAGTGTCGGGCCGTGCATTTTCTATGTAGGCCTTCAATGCCTTCCAACCGTATTCAAAACACCTCTTAATACAATTGTTATGACGCCACTGCTATAGAAGCCATCAACAACATAAGGATACGCAATAAAACAGGACATTGCATTGTACCCGGGTATCTCATATAGCGAGATGAAGGCCATTACTAAAGTAAGCAACTCACTTAGAACAATTCAAAAAGTCTCCTCTCACTCACTGCAGCTCCAGCACCACATACATCAAATCCAGCAGAAGCATCAATGTCGACCCAATAAATCGGCAAAAAGATGCAATTCATTTTACACCCCTGAAACTATTCAGATTGTCCTCAGAGCCTGTCAACCAAGGTTAGCGCTCATAGTTGCTGAACTGAAAGTTCCCCTGGCTGGGTCAGGCTAGCTAGCTCCAGGATTAGGCAGCCTTTCCTCACAATGTCCAGCGTCCTGGAAAGTCCGCCGTGAAAATGGCTTTCTAAGAAGATCACCAACCGAATCAATAGCTTCTCCTCCTTATGCCATCACGAGTTCAAAAAATCTAATCAAAATATTAACAGGGACGATTTGCTTGTGCAGCTCGGAACAGATGAACATGAACCACTAGCTTGGTTTAAATGGAGCAGCTCTTTGACCCTCCAATCAGAGGATGTGAAAATGCTGACGCTACCGTAGGCCACAGAGAAGGCCTAAGAATACAGACTTGAAATGTGATTGGGTAAAGGAACATCGTCATTACAATGGATTTCAAGCTCCAGCTGCCTGCAGTTGTGAAGGCCCAGACAGATTTCTTTGACAACGGCAACACATGATGGCTGAAACATGATTGGTGTTGGCTTCCAACACATTAACTTATTGTAATGAGATAATAATAAACTTCAGCTGTTTTAATTCTATTTTTTAAACATTTTAGAATTTAAAAATTTTACTGATTGCCTGATGTTACCGTACCTGTTGAGCAGGAGATCCAGCACCTGCTTGGTGGTGGCAAAGGATCGGTAGGTGCAAAGGAAGATGGTGACATAGGTGGAATCTTTTCCCCTGAACGCCAACACCATGTACTCCACCAGTCTTTCCAGCGTGCCGGCCTTGATGGTCCGCACCTTGCAGGTCTCGTAGAGGCTCAGGGCAGAGTCTGTGTCCACGCCCAGCCATCGCTGCCCCTTACTGGCCGACTGGTGGAGCTGCACCTTTCTCAGCGTGATGGTGAAAATGGCGTCATCCTCGGCCTCCTCGCCGATCTCCTGCGTTGAGCTCTAGGAGAAAGAGAAGACAGAAAATAAAGACATTTGACTACAAAAACTTTTCACTACTGGTTATTCTTCAAATATCTGTTTGGTGCCAATTAGTTGAAGAACTAATTGAAGAAAGAAAACAGGACACTGTTACTGAGATGAAAATGTGTCTCATTCTGGGAATAAACCTTAATTAAAACCATCTGTGTGCCCTCGTATTTTTGGACTGTCTCTGTGAGTCATACTGACTCATGTGTTGAGCACAAACAAACAATAGCTTGTTACTAAACAGAGCTTGCTGGATAACTGGGACTACAATACAAGCTGCAGCCTGTATCTATACACAAACAGAGTATTAGCACAAGCTGCTTGTTGCATGAATGAGAGCTCTGTAGGGCCATCGATCAGCCTGTTGTTGTTGTTTTCTCCTGAGCATAAAAAACATGTAACAAACCGCAACAGAACACCATTCCATCAGAATATCAAAGTCATAATGGAAATGTGTGTGTTGCATTAGGAGTTAAATAACAAACAAATCGTAAATCTATCAATTTTTTCCTTTAAAGCTCTGATAAAGCTGCACACTAATCTGTCCATCACCGTATGAAGTCCACCCCAAATGATCTGATTGGCCCAGCAGATCTTTCCTAGTGCATAATCAGCTCCGAAACAGAGAAACTCCAGAACAACTTTCTACGGCATAAAAAAAAAAAAAAACTGGGGCAAGGGAAGACTCCACATCATGTCCCCAACTATTCATGTCACAATGGACACACAATTAACAGCTGCCTTTGATATAAAGGCAGTAGTAATCCTTGATGTCTCGTAAATGACTTTACAACAAGGAAAGTAAAACATTTAGGACTACTACAACTAGTTGTTAGAGGTCAATGATAGCTATGTAAATACGTCAATTTACATGGAATGCACTGACATTTCAGTGTTTGCTTTCATCCCCAATCACAGCGGCTTCCATTGCCACGAGTGCAGAAAAAAAGAACCTACAGCTGATAGTGGAAGCAATACTGAATGAAATAAATGTGGTTTAGCATTAAAGATGAGGAGCTCTAAAACTCTAAAGAAGATCAGAACACTACTTTAAAAACTGCAAATAAAGCGTGGGTGTCCAATCAGCAGTTTACATCAGTGCAACTAATCCTTGACTGTCTAAGTGGTGAAGAGACTGAGACTAAATATAACAGTTACAGTGGCATGAATCACTGAGCCGAAGGAATGGCAAGTAACGTGGCATGCCGCAGTCATCCGTCACAGACGCT
The DNA here is from genome assembly GCA_030220025.1 of Chelon auratus. Classification (NCBI taxonomy): domain Eukaryota; kingdom Metazoa; phylum Chordata; class Actinopteri; order Mugiliformes; family Mugilidae; genus Chelon; species Chelon auratus. The sequence continues at coordinate 15,121 of JASGAT010354436.1, read as the reverse complement.
TTGTTGTGTGAGTCATTGGAGTCCATTACCAAGCCTCAGTGTGACTCCCTGTTGGCTTTCTTTTTGGTCAAGATGAGTTCAGTAACATAATGCCTTTGTTACCATAGAAACCAGCTCTAATGTGCATGGAAAACTGGTGTAATGAGTGATATATATTGACTGATTATGAATAAACATTAATTTAGTTACTTAGAGACCTAACAACCATGAAAACCTTTCCTAACTGTTGGAATAATTCCATTCTCTCAAGCATGTTTGCTCCACATGAGGTAAACATCAGGTAAGGTACCAGAAGGGAGAGGAAACATGGAGGTAGCAAAACAACCAGTTGGTCAAACAAGTGAACCAAGATGAACCAAGTTTCTTTCTGCTCCCTATTATCTCCTCCTTGCTCCCCTTCTTATTTTTCTTCCCGTTTTTGCCTCATCCTCTCCTTTCCTTGTTCTCATTCTCCTTAATCTCCCTCTGCTTCCTCTTTCTCTACTTTCCTCCTCTCTTTCTTCTTCCTCTTCCACCTTCTGTTTCTTTCTTCTTAGTCCTTCTCCCTCTCATCTCCCTCCTCCTTTTGCTCTTCTTCTTCCTATTCCTCCTCCTTGTTCTTCTTATTCTCTCCTTCTCCCTCTTCTTAAAAAAGGAGAAACTCCTTCTTTTACTAGACTCTTATTCATTCTCCTCCCTCTTCCTCCTTCTTTTGCTCCTCCTTCATGTTTTTGTACCACCTCCTCTTTCTCCTTCTCGCGCTTTTCCTTCTGCTCCTTCTTTTTCTTCTGTTCTATTTCCGGTAACTCCACAGCAACAGAACCACTTTGTCAGTAATGTTTCGATGTAAACACATATATCTGATTAGATTATTTAATTTAGTCTCCATTGATACTCTTCATCTCCGATCAAAAATGATTGATTAGGTCAGGAAATATTGATTAGTGTAAAAGTAGACACAGTTTGAATCGTACCAGAGAATACAGTGAAATAACGGCACAGAAACTGAGATACTGGTGAACTTGAGTAACCTAACCCTCGACAGATTAATGGTGGGAGAGGAGACAAACCCGTGGACTGTTGTAAATCCTGAGCAGAATAATGGCTGAGGCGCAGCTGCAGCCGAGGGCCTTGACAGCAGGAGAGGTGCTTATCAGCCAAACCACAGAGGCTGCACTGCTATCGCTAAAAGCCCCAAAAAAATGCAGCGCTCAAGGGCAGCGCCTCGATCCCTCCGACAAGTCCACTCCAGGAATAAAGCTTCCTATTCATGCCTGCGCCACGTGATGAACAAACTGCTGCTACAATAAACACACAAGGCTGAGCAATCGATACTTCAAACAGGAAGAAGTCAACAAACAGAAGAGAGGGTTTTGGGCAAACTTTCAGATAAACTCAGTAAGAAGAGATTCTGTGGAAACAGGAGGGAATTCCCTGGGAAATCTTCATCTTCTATTAAGATTAGGCCTGTCCCACACATTCCACCAGCCTGACTTGGTGCTCGGTCAACCACATCAACAGCATCCTGGTGACAAACAGAGAGATGACAGCACCCAGAAAATGTATTTGAAAAGAAGCTTAGTTTCGTCTTAATGGGATCCTTTCTCTCTTTTAAGCTTAATTTATTTTCTGTTTTTGGACTCCATTTGTAATTTTTGTTTGCTAATTAGACACTTTGCCAACATTTGTGCAAACCCTCTTTATTGTTTCCTTCTCCTCTTCCTCCCTCCTGTTCTTTCCTCTTCTTCCTGCTCTCTCTTATCTCATTCTCATCCTCCTCCTTTTTCTTTTTCTGCTCACCTTTAATCTACTCCTCCTTCTTTTGCTCATATTTTGTTTTAAATGGATGTAACTCTAATTAGCTGAACCTGTAAAAGTCTTTATTCNAAAAAAAAAAAAAAAAAAAAAAACACAGGCTGGCCTAGAACATGTGGAACATGAGATCCTAAAATTATTCAAATTAAAAAAAGAACAGCTCATGTTTATTTACACAAACCCATTTACCCTTTGATGCAAAAGAAAAAAAAAATGCAATTAAACAAACCATTATCAGGTAGCTGTCTCTGGTTCAGAGTAGCCAACCAGATGAGACCTCTATAAAGATGCCAATGTCAAAAACTTCAAGTCCTTGTTGAGGGATAAAACTATTGTGGTGAACATATTTTGTTGTGTAAAGTTAGTGTAAAAAGTCTATGCTAATTAATTGAACATATGCTAATTGTATTAGCATGTGGTTCATAAGTAAAAACGTGGTTCATCTTGTGAGCTCAGCATGCTAACATGCCAGCTTCCCAGTATAACATTTGTCAACTGAAAATAAAGACAAACTGGCGGGAATGTCAGCAGTGACTTATCATAAACCATTAAGTTTTGCATAACTTATATGTCTCAGATGGTGGCAACAGATGAGGCCACAACAAAAAAGAAAAAAAGCCTACTTGCTTCTTTATGTTTTCATTCAGATTTAACCACATCTACTAATTTCATCTAGGACTATTTAAGTCAGTATTCCTTCTCTCTTCTGTGGAATTGGTGCTAATACTTACCTTTTAATCCTTAATGTACATTAATAACCATTTGTTTAATCTATAGTTTTCTATTTAAATCTTTTTTACGACCAATGATCTAAAATTAAACTGTCTTTATGTCGAATTTAACAGCTGCAACTCCTTAATATTTTTAATACAGGATATGTGGTTAAAAAAATCTGGTGCTTTAAGCAGCAAATGACTAGCTTTTTTATTGTATAAATATTAATGACTTCATGCGGCTGTTAAATTCTGCATATATAAAAATATATAAATTATGATTTAATTTCACCCAAATCTCCCTGAATCTTAAGAATAATGCAGCACCTGCTAAATGTCACAGATGTGGATGGAAAGACTGAATAATCACGTCATAACCGTGCTCTGACATTAATGTTCTATTAGCTGTTTCTCTCAGCTGAATATGGAGAAACTACAGCAGAAATGTTTGGCATCCAAGAAACAACCTCCTCCACACCAGTTCTTATCAGATTCACCTACACCATCCAGACTGTGAATGACCATGAATGTACATGTAGGCGGTAGGAATGTGAGCCGCATAAAAGCGTCGGCAAAGAGTCATGAGGCAGCGAAAAAGGGGCAAAATCAAGGCACATGACTCCTCAATGGATAACGAATTATGGATGATGGATTTTTCTTTAATCATTGGGATGTTTTATTTAATGTGCAAAAAGAGAACGTTCCACTCTATCGCTAAAAGAAAGTTGTAATAAATAATGATCTTGGCGGAAATCAAATGTTTCCCCTCACTTGTAACAGTTGGTTGACCAGGTCATCAATTGAGGAACACTTCCCATTCTTATATTTGCTGCTTTTATTAACACAACCACCTAGTATAGGAACAGACTAAAACAAACACACAGGTAAACTCTTATTCAGAGCAAAGTCCCCCTCAGGATAAATAGCATTGGGAAGCAAAATACAGCGCTCGTCGACAGAAAACACACCTGCTTCGAAAGCAACATTAGAACACCCCTGTGAGGCAAAGTCTAAACATAGAACGACAGGGAAAACTCCCAAAGGAAAGAGAAAACCTGTCCCCGAAAAACGTCAACAGCTAAACAAAGCCAACAATAGCACGAGTCCATTACCACCCTGTAGCACAAGCCAGCGACTTCCCCTTGCTAACAATGAGTACTGAAAGCTGGTGAGATCATTTGGAAGTGGGACAAGAGGCGCAAGAGGGAGGGAGGCGTACCAAGACAAAGTCTAAATATTGAGCCAGTGGTGGAATCTGCAAGAAGAAAACTTTATGTACTGAAATATTCACTTGATCTTCCCCTGGATGTTGCTATGGCAATTAAAAAATTGGTCACAGTCATTTAGCTGTAGAAAGCTAAACGCTAATGTCAGCATGCTAATAGGTTTAGGCTTCTGCGCCAATTTGACGGCATAGCTACGGAGACAGCCCAGACCATACGCAGACCCTTACGCCGTAGCCTAACGTGATCCTCCCCAGAAATGTAACTATGCGTCGCCACAATGCAGACCGCAAGAGCTGTGATTAGTCCACTTTGTAGAAGCGTATTTTCTCTTTAATATTTCTGGCTGCTTCTCTACCTCCACCTTTCGAAATCATTGTTTCAATTTTGGCAAGTTTCTGTCGCCCTTGTTGAAAGTGAAGCAGGAAGTAGAAACAGCAGCGGCGACTAGTGTTTGGATGGCGTTTTTACAGAGCAAGCCAGACTGACGAAGCACAAGTAGGCCTTGCACCAGCGTAGACTACGTGTGTAGGTTATCGCATCTATATTCCTCAGTGCCTTCAATGAGCCTTAACATACTCACAATGCCAGTGCTTGCATATTGATCTTCATACCAGGTTTACCACCTCAATTTAGAAAGTCAATAGGCTACATGCCCTCACGGTGTCCTCTTGTCGCAGCAGGAGTCTTGGAAGATGGTAGTCCCCATGAATTTAAAGGTGGAGACCAGCGCCTGTAAGCACCATGGATGTCTGTACCAAATCTGGTTATAATCCAGCCAGAAGATGTTTAGATAATTGGATAAATATAAAAAAAATGCAGATGCAACCAAGAGTCATTAAAACTCTAAAGCTTTTAGAATACATCCACTGAGAAGCATGAACGTCTGGACCAAATTTTGCTAGCATCCATGTTATGTTCCAATCCAATCCAATCCACTTTATTTATATAGCACAATTTAAACAAACACAAGGTTTCCAAAGTGCTTTCCAACATGTTTTGTGCTAGAGAAAAAAGTTATGGTATTATCATCCACAACTTCTGGAAACCATGAATATTAATGCCATATATTTCTGTCAAATGAACCAATGGCTAAAAATGACAACTACCACAGACAACAAAAATAATGGACAAAGAAATCAGATTTAGCTGGTCAACGCTTCAAAAGCTAGTAAATGTAGGTAAATGTTTTCCAAAGGATAGAGAGGATCTTTGGCTTATATTTTTGTTCAGGGGATAATGATGAGTGGTATTGCTCTCAGCAAAGGCTTTATTTTGCCATTGCTTGTGCCTCTTCCAGCAAAAAAGATTTTGCAGTGAAATTAAGTTGACGGGGTGGACATGGGCCAAAGAACTGCTGATTAGATTTTGGGGATGACCTCAATCTACATTTCCTGCAATCAGACGGTTATTTTATTTGATCTTTTTATTTAGCTGTAAGAGGCTTGTTTACTGTGTTTATGTAAATTCACACTGACAGGAATGACTCCTTCTAATTTGTCACACACACAGTTTTGTCACTTTCAATCACTGGAACATAAACCTGGATTTAACCCTCTGCTAAGGACACTCATGTCAAATGTGTTGCCTAAAACTGGGTGACCAAGCCATTGTGACATATATTTGCAATTCACACCATCGGTTGACAGCAGGGGTTGTACCGAATAGTCAACTAGTTGACTTCACTGCTGTCCCATGACACCTTTAACCGGAAATCGACTAGTCACTGATCACGTGACAATAACAACATGGATGCCTCCTAGAGGTGGTGTCCTGAGGAGTGAGGAGCCCAGTGGGTCATTGCAGCAAACTAGCAGTGGTTCATCATGTGTGTGGAAATACTTCACTAAAGACAAAGCCCATTCTACTGTGACATGCAGAATATGAAAGTCAGTCCTGACATACAACAAATGTACCACTGCATGTAGTTCTGTTGCGTTTTATTAGTTGACATTGTTGCTGTGGTTGTAGAGTGCGTTTTTTGTCCTTAATGTCAGTTTATGCACCACGTGAGAGACGGGAGTTATGGTAGAGCTGAGAGTTTGCAGAGCAAGAGCTGCACATTAGAAATGTCAGGCTGATGGTGTTTAGGTGTTGACGTGGACTACGGATGACAGTAGCCCGTGTTCAAGCTTTAATTACCTTCCAGAAAAGCCTCCGGAGCTTATTTTGTGTGAAACGCTACAATATATATTCAGGTCAAGAACACAGATTTCATTGTCGTAAAGCATTACTTTCTACTGTGTTTTTATGCGTGACGTCATTAACGACATCGACTCGACCCTCACCACATATTAGTCGACTTTAAAAAATATGAAGACGTTCGACCCCTAAGCCACACATGATTCTGGTCTTTATGGATTGGTAAAACTTTAGAGAATGGGTTCCCAGCATCTTGGCTGTTACTATGTTTAATTAATTTGTGATCGACTAAATGAGAAATTTACATTTTTATCCTTGCTTAAAACTTCTTACAGATTAGATAGTACCCTGATCTCATGATGATGAGATGTCACTGAACTCATTCCACAAACTCTTGACTACAACAGTACCAAGAGTTTATAGAAATATCACAAAGCACACATATTCTACAAAGGTTTTAGTAAAAACAGAATCAAGCAGACTCAACAAGCAGCTATTTGGATAACCAAATTATCCAAAGTATTACCTCTTGAAATCTGGCAACAAATTACTACTGACTACCACTACAAGAGGAAATGTAGACATAACCCTTCTGTGCTGGATGGCTATATAGTATTTGTTATTGACATGTATCAGAAAGTTAAGCTCAATTGTTCACACCTCTGGAAAATTCATATGATTATGGTCAAATCAATTCTCAGATTGTAAGTACTATGACTGTTTTGTACAATGAGAGAGTAAAACCACTCAACTGTAAAGATCTCCCGTTATAGGAACAAGGATAATACTGCTGAATCAAAACAAATCCCTACAGAATCTTGCTGGAGGGATTTGCTCTTGCTCTGTCCTTCAATACTGCAACTGACTCAATAAATAAAAACAATATGTTCTGTTTTGTCTGTCCCCGTGACCCTTAACAGGAATAAGCGAGTACAGAAGATGAATGAATGAATGAATGTTTTGTCTCTGTTATAAGCAAATAATGCTGTTCCAATCTGATTTGTTGACATTTCTCAAATACGTAAGAGTCACATCAGTCCAGAAGGCCGACGTCAAAGAATTTCCAGCAACAAAGAGCGACTGTGTTTTTGCTTCACGTTTGCACTTGAATGCACAGCAAAGACTACATCCAACAATCTTGTACATACATACAGCTTGTACATACACTGATCAGCCACAACATTAAAACCACCTGCCTAATACTGTGTAGGTCTCCCTTGTGCCTCCAAAACAGTTGTGACTCATCAGAGAATGGACATGTGCCTTCTGAGGGTGTCCTGTGGTGCCTGGCAACAGAATTTGGAGGCCAGGTCAACACGCTGCGTTGTTTTTAGGACTTGAAAGGCTTTCTCATTGTTAATACTTTTTTCCAGTAGAGGGCATCAACATGATTAGTAGCTTAAACCTGCCAAAATCCCAAAAGAATAAGACAAAGTAGTTGCAGACTAAAATTGAAACGACTCCTGACGAGCTGAGTCGCTGAATATTTGGACCATTACGTTGACTCTAGTCTGATTGTTAGTTTGTGGCCAGAGCCTAGGAATCGTTGTTGTGTCCTTATCTGCTGTTTTTGAGAAAAAGAACTCAACAGAGACTCAAGAGGAGATGCTAACTGCGATGCTAACCGCTAGCATATTAGTGCAGAAGCAGATTGCTCCTGTGCATATAGATCTCTAAAAATAAACAATGTGAATTTCTATTAACGTTTTGCTCTATGTGGGTGGGAGCAAGAAGTTATCATCACAGACTGGATACTTTTCTTAGTGGAGTTTTTACATTTTCCCTGTGTCTGCTGTGTTTCTTCTCACATAGACTTGCAGGTTAATATTAATATGAAAGTTGACCCACCATTACATTATAATACTGATGCACTTCCAGTTACAATCAGCACAGGTCACTGAAGTTAAAACATACTCTGTTTATGCTAACTAATGACAAAATATAGCAAAAACATCTTAATTAATTACTCTCAATAAATCTAAACTTTTATTGCATTGTATCACTTAGTAAAGCTTCAAGTTTAAAACTGGTTCTTTATTCAAAAGGTAAAACAGGAAGAGCTACTATTAACTTGGAGGCTGACAAGCTAGGAAGAGCTATACTCTCTATAGGTTGAACAGCAAATCAGAGTGAACTGCTGATAGTGCAAGACAAAAAACTGGGGCCACAGATGTTTGTCTACAGCCCGTTACTGGAAATCGTGTTGTTGCTTGTTGTGTCAAAATGCTGTTGAAGCTGATTAGGTTTGGCACCTTTCATTAGGATCTTCTCCATAAACACATTTCTGTTGAAGTGTTTGAGTACGCCTGGTGGAGATAATGAACTAGATGAAGTACAAAATCAGACAATTTTTAGAGTTGGAGAAGTGAGTGTTTTTCCAGGCATCAGGCCTTCACATTCCAGCTGCTGTCTGTTTCTGCCATTCTGCGCTCGGCTACTCTCCTCCAAACGAAGGACAACAAAGCTCCTCTGTGGCAACAAGCCGGACTGTGCAGCTCCAGTTCCTCATCTTAAATATCTGAACTAATATGACATCCTTTGATGTATGTGTCAGTAGCACAAAGCTGACTGAAGTTACTTTTTTTTTCATATAGATCTAGGTCACATGGATAAAAATAGATTATGAGACGTACAGTGTAACCTGAAGTCAGTGCTGCCCTGTTTCCGTACAGAAATAATGTCTCTTTGAGATTATTTCTTCCATGAGGGATATCTAGAGCTGCCCTGTTATTATGTCATTCATCTGCTTGTAAACTAAATCGAATGCACAAGATTGAGCAAAGCCACAGAGACAACAGACGCTCTGTTTTGCAACAGTCTGGAACTGCTCTGCTCGTTCTTTGATTCAAACTGATCTTTAACTGAATCAGAGACAGTCTACAGTAATTACAGTTTCAGGCCTCTTGAGACAGGCTCAGCAGGTTGCAGTCTGTTGTTTGTTTAGCAGTGTGTTTTGAAGGTTTGGTTTAATCCTGTTCGTAATTATGACTATTTTTAGCTTCTCTATGCCGTTTGGCTGCAGCTCCTTGCATAGAGTTAAAAAAAAGGGGGAGGAGTCGGCTAGATAAAGTCAAATAATATATTCAAATACATTGTCATACATCCAGTCAATTTAAGACTTATAAACTGTGTCACACACATCAAACCAACAAAGTACTACATCCTCTCGTCTCCTGTGTTTGTACCAAGAAGTTGCACTTGAACGCACCGCAAATAACCAAATACAAGGAAATAACTCTTCATACCTGCAGGTGGCAGTAGTTTGTACTCATCTTTCAAAAGGGGAAACAGGAAGAGCTATAGCTGGGAGGCTATGAAGCTATGAAGAGCTGCTATTAGTTGAGAGGCTAAGAAGCTAGGAAGAGTTACTATTAGCTGAAAGGTTAGGCATCTATGAAGAGCTACTACTAGCTGGGAGGCTAGGAAGCTAGGTATAACCAATCAGAGCAAGTACTGAGCTGTACTAACCCTCGTGCTACCCTCTTGCATGATCTCTATCTGTCTGTCCATTCGCTTGGGGTCCCAGAGACCCCAAAGGTAGCACGAGGGCTAAGGCATTCTCAACAAATACCTTGCTTGCCGTTAGCTGTTTGTCCTTTAAAGTTATTTTGCTGTCTCTACCGCTTGTTCAAAAATTTGTGTCGTGTCTCCTACTCTTTACAACAAACAACGCTGTTAATAGTTGACAGACGGATTGTTAAGAATCATAGTGACATTTGTTATCTTGAAAATGCATCTTTTGTCAGACCGTTTCAGATCAAAGAACATTCTGCCAGACAATGTATGACATTTCACTGATGGGTCAAACACATATTGGTCCAAGTGAAGCTGGATTCAAACCACAGGAGGAGATTCACTTGGTACCAAGGTTCAGCTCAGATTATAACATAATGTGAGGTGTTCAAAGATTTGTTCTTAAGCCTCCCGAACTGCAGACTAATTGGTCGGATAAAAGTTAAACATGATTGATATTTAGGATTTAAAAAATTATTTTGTTTCGCAAACCAGCATGTTTTGTTAACTTCCGTTTCCCTGCAAGATAAGTGAGGTGGTGCATTCACTGTTCCCTGATCTGGCATGATTATCTAATAATATCCTCTAGTGTGTGTTGCATTATTCTTTTCCAATCTTGCAGTGTGTGCAAGTTTAAGATTAGAGAGAAGATTATCTGTTAAGATTCTCCTTAAGTGTGTGACACAACCTAAACACCTTTTAGTCCCTTTTTTTGTTCTAACTCAATGTTTCTGTGGACCTTTTTTTAACAAAACTACTTGAGGCAGTTCTTTTTCTTTAGTTTTTGAGATATTACAAGATGGCAAGTTTGGTCAGGTCATAACTATGCTATCAGACCTTTTGTTTCATTTGACAATAAAAGCTAAAACTGTGTCCTGCTGTCAGCCTCACATAGCAGTAACATTATCTCATGACAACCCTCCATTTCAAAGCTACTTGATCCCCTCTGCTGTATGATGCAGAATGTACAGACTGATGCTGGAGCCAGAGGGATCAACAAATGACTGAATCTAGCCCCACCTTGGCTGTTGGCAGCGCCCCATCAGAACCATGTAACAGAACCTCGGCATCAACATATAGGACGGGAAGAAAGGCGGCGATTGTGGAGGAAACCTCTCGCCTCTGCGTGAGGAGGATTAAGCATTAGGTAATTGTGTTAGTGGAGAAGGATTAGATTAGAGCAGAGGGATGAAGCAGAACAGGTTAGCTGGAGACCAAAGCAAACGTTTTAATAATGAGCTTCTGATATGAGTCTGATTGATGACGAACAGACCAGAAAGTCACTAACAGAACATGACATCCAGACTTAAGTCTCAACTCCAGACTTCATGTAAGACCAATAAATATGATTAGTCCTCCTCAATCATTATCTGATTGAATGTACCGAACATTTGGAGCCCTGTGCTGCAGAATGTTCCATTTAATGTCCTGCAGCATTAAGAACCAGACTATTTCCTGTTTTTACAGTAAATTATAAAGTGATGACGTCAGTTATGTCAAATTTTGAAGAAAACATTAACAGAAAACATCAATCTCGGCTTTTATCAATACCAAGTACGCAAACATTGGACTTGTGTACATGTAGTGCATTATTGGAACAGCAGCAGACTTGATTACACCAGTGAAATGCATTCTGGGATATCCATTTTCTTCCGCTTATCTGAGGTGGGGTCGCGGTGGCAACAGACTAATAAGGAATTTCTGACCGGACACCTGGCTGTACCAATTTCACACAAGTTACCTCTCAAAGCGTCCTTGATAAAACAATAGGGAAAGAACACATCCAGGTGTTTGGACTTCGTCAAATGCACACTTATATCAGTTAGTACTTGCTAACTGTTAGCCTCAATGGCTCCTAGATGCTAATTTAGTGGTTAACTGAAGGAAAGGATTACTGAGTCAATTGAAAGAATTGTTGTATCGCTGGTCTGAAATAGATAATACCATATTACAGTAGAGCTCAAGTTTTCTGATAATCAATTAGTCATTCAAGAAAATTAATTCCAAAACTAATTTAAACCCCCCCCTTTTAGCTTCTAAAACTTTAATATTTGCCGTTTTTCTCTGATAATAAGCCGATAATAAACTTGGTGTTAAACAACCATTTGTATGAGTAATTAGTAATTAAAGTAAAGAGTAATTAATTAAATGTCAACATGTTGACTTTCTTTGTATTCTAAACTATGTACTGTGATAAATAACTAAAATATACGTGACCTGATTCATTTATTATACGGTGGTTGATATGTATTTCCCCCTAAGTATTGAGCATTCAATGTACAATTAGTGACATGACAAACATAACATCTATTCTCAATATAAAAACTCCTGATATTTCACAGCGTTCAGTCAAATTTGAGTCAGCAACATCTTCACCGAAGGGGTATACTGACATAATAGAACTGTGAGCGTGTGGAGGGAGGGTGATAACCACAAGTGAAACAGAGTTTAAAAAAAGGCAAGTCATCCTGTTACAGTACTCTCTCGTGCCAGCGTCTGAGGAGAGGCACAGTGTTGTTTTAGTTATTTTATCACTCTATGTGTTTTGGGAATGAAATAATATTCTATTAATACCAAAAACTAAGCACTTTTACCAGGATAAGCTGTTAACTAACTTCTAAATGCTAACAATAAGGGTTCACATTGTTAAAACATAAGTTTAGTGGCTGTATTGATGTGACATTTCATCACCTCATACTTAATACAATAAAATGGCTTTAAAGTTGGATTAAATATAAAATATCACTATCAAAAACAACCCTCAAAATCCGTTTGGTTCCACTCCCAATAATAACACAAAAAAACGGTCCAGCTAACGGACCTCAGCCGGCCCATTATGCTTCACCCTCCCCCTCACCTCCAGCAGCGGCAGGTCTGGGTCCAGGTGCGTGAAGCTGTGCAGAACCACCGGGCTGCGGTCCTCGACCACCTCCAGCCTCACCCCGTCCCAAATGTTCCGCACCTTCCACGACGAGTCAAACATCTCGACCAGCTGTCCCGACTTGACGCTGTGCGCCTCGGTTTGCGTCCCCGGGAGAAAGACCATGGATGCCCGCGCAGCCGAGAGCCGCAGTCACAGCGACGGTAGCAGCATCTTTTTCTTTACTGTTTTATCTCGGTGATTAAAGCAGAGAGTCGCCGCTGCTGAGGGAGCGTAAAGCGGCTCTGGTGGATCATCTGGACCGTTAAGCAGAAGCGTGACTCAGACTGGGAGCTTTTCTAAACCCCGCCCAACACCGTGCGATGCCTTCAGGGCTATCGGAAATATCACTAACCAAAAATATTCCCTTGAAATTCACGCAAAATAACCAATTCAACATAAATACCAGCTGTCGTGCATTAAATAACGTTATAATGCAAAATATATGCCAGTAAAATCCCAATTATTTTTACATTTTTTATCAATTTAACAATCACGACATATTTAATTTAAATAAAAGTCTTTCAATCCCAGTGGAATCATTAGGTACACTAGTGGAAAGAATGCATTCTACGATTTGTTCACTAAATCCTACTTCATAACTGCTCTAATGTTTAGTTGATGTTTAAAACAAGTAATTCAACTGGATGACTATTTAGGATGATGCAGTTTACGGTGCTGTTAAACTGGAATGAATTAAACGATGAATTGTTTCTGCTATTAGCCTAGCCTAGCTCGCAAAACCAGAACCATTGTGGAGCTAAGATTTAGAGCAGGACCCTTACATTAGAATGTTAGCAAATCTCTGGAATATATATGTCTGGATATGAATGCAGATGATTAACAGTGGGGTTAAGTGGTCGCTGCTCATGAAAACTGAACATTTCCTACAGCTGAAGTTTCAAATAAAAAGAAAAAACACAAAAAGCTTAAGTATTTACAGGAAATGGAATGAGTTTTAGTTTTTAAAAAGTGCTTTTTTAGTAATTCTCCGACTCTGAAATATTTCAGGAAGTAACGGAACAAGAAGGAGCAGTGCATTCTTAGATGAGATGCTGCACTCTTCCAGCATCTCAGCCTGGTGACCAACTCCTGTCAACAGTTCAATCAGTGCACAACCTTAAATCCCATGTGAAAAAAACAAACCCTAATCTCAACCAGCCATAACATTATGATCACCTTTTGCTACCAAAAACAGTCCTGATCAGTTGAGAGATGGATTCGTCTAGATCTCTGGAGGTATGCTGTGGTATCTGGCACCAAGACTTGTGTTCCTCAGACCATTCCTGAACCATTAGGAAGACTAATACCTTTTCCATGAAAGGATGGTAAATGGCCTTGCTTTTATATAGCGCTTTTCTACCTATTAGTACTCAAAGCGCTTTACAGTCACAGACACATCTACCCATTCGCTCACACAAGCACTCACACATTCACACAGTGTCTTGCTCAATGCACTTGACACATTCCGGGGGTCAAACCACTAACCCTCTGGTTCGTGGACAACCCGCTCTACCTACTGAGCCACAGCCGCCCAGGATGTACATGGTCTGCAGCAATGCTTAGATAGGTGCTACATGTCAAAGTAACATCCACATGAACAGCAGCACCCAAGGTGTCCCAGCAGAATATTGACTAAAATATCCCACTGCTTCCGCTGGCTTGTCTTCCTACTATAGTGCATGTTTACACCTAGTAGGAAACATCTAGGTGTCAGAAAATGGGGATGATTTGATGAGTAGAATCTATGTTTATGCCTTTAAATTATCCTCTATGAATAAACATTATGTAAGTTTCATTAATCAGAAACAACACTGATTTCTATCACAGTGACGGAACTGTTTAAATGGACAACTTCCCCTTAGAGGAAGATTACGAGGTGTCCCTGAAGGCAGCATTAACTCCTCCACTCTTAAGTCATGCCTTTGGGAAATGATGGCGGTGTTGTTTCTGCTCTCACTATGGCAGCGAAACTCGTGGGAAAAGAAAACACACCAATGAAACCACCTAAGCAGTAAATGAAGAACATCTTAAAGGGGCTTCTACTGAGCATGGGTGCTTTAGTTTTATGCCACATCTTCACAATTTTAGACAGAAATACTGCACCTTACATGTCTGTTATCAGAGTTTATAGTTTATAAGAGTCTGATTATTTTTCTACATACAAAATATGATGTATGTTCTGCTAATAAAACAATCTAAAGCTACCAAGTAGTATATTAATTAGTTAAATGTTGTTTAATTCTTATTAGGCTCTTTCTTAAGCAACAGACTACTTTGTGGGATAACTATTTTTACTGAGGTAAATGACCCAACAACTTGTTTAAATCATTTATTTGACCATTTCCTTGAATAATCAAGTCAGTGTTTTGTGTCACAAATAAAATCTGAAAATATTCAGCTAAAGCTAATAATATAAAACAGTGAAAACCTGGTTGAAAAGTTGTAATAAGTGATTTTTACTATATCATATAGTGGACGCAACTGCAGATGTGAACTTCACTTACCAAGAATAAAATTCTTACAGCAATCACGTAAACACAAAGATCTGCAGTTCTTAATACACCTTTGAGGAAGCATCTCAAAACGAAACTATAATTTTACGTGGCATAAAAGTACCTAACTACCCATTTCATTTTATTGGACATGTAACACTGCCTCCTACTGGCAAAAGTCAGTAACAAACGTTTCAAGTCCTATTAGGTGTCTAATTAGTTAAATAAACTTTCTCTTAATTAATTGGTGTGTTTTTGGAGCAAAGAGACACAAACCAAATTTACTTTTCATGCAATGACCAGAAGAAGTAGTAGTAGTAG
>JASGAT010354434.1:0-10030 GCA_030220025.1 Chelon auratus | reverse complement strand
TAAATGGTAAATGGCCTTGCTTTTATATAGCGCTTTTCTACCTATTGGCACTCAAAGCGCTTTACAGTCATAGACACATCCACCCATTCGCTCACACAAGCACATGCACATTCACACACCAGTGCCACGCACTGGGAGCAACTGGGGGTTCAGTGTCTTGCTCAAGGCCACTTGGGCATGTGGCACATTCCGGGGATCGAACCGCTAACCCTCTGGTTCGTGGACAACCCGCTCTACCTACTGAGCCACAGCCGCCACTAGTGGATAAGGTCAACCAAGGTTTTCTTTGGATTCTCACTTCTGACTCGGCTGTATCCTCAAAATGTAATGAATCAATCTGTGTTCTCTGTTCTGATGAGGCGAATCCAACCAATATAACCTTTCTGGTGTCTTTTTTTAGAGGCAAGGTTGCAAGAATTAACCATAACATGCTATGGATAATCCTAAATCATCACAATTCTGGTTTTAACTCATTCATTGCATGGTTGATATCATTGTTTGGATGCCCCCCCAGTGTGATTGATGTTCTGTGGTTTCCTTTGTGGTTTGTAGGTTCTGCTGCACTATAGTAGAGGCATACTGTACACACACTCACAATCATTCGCTCATTGGTGAATTTTTTCCTTTGCTGCCTGATGCAAGCAGCCATTCAGTGATTGCTGTACTGGAGGAGGAGGAAGAGGAGGAATTTAATAGAGTTATGGAAGTACAAGAGAGGATGATTTAAATAATCTCCTGAGAGAAGGACTTCCTGGGAGGTTGTGAAGTCTTCTGATGTGAGTTATGAGAGCAAGGCTGGTGTAAATACACTGAAAGCCTCCAGAGGAGAGTGACTGGGTTGTATATTCACATGGTTGTAGTGAAGATATTTTTTACCTAGTTTTAATCACTAGCATATAGAGACAGAGACCACCAGCGAAAACCTTAATCCTCTTTCGTGTGCCTGTCAGATTACATTATTTCCTTCCCAACACACATACAGGGAGGGCCAACAGTGATCTGCGAGCTGGCCCAGATGTCTCTTTTATGTTTGGGAAAACCGGAGAGGAGCCCCGCTGGTCATCTGATACCGTGGAGCTGTCTTATCTGTCTTATGCCTGCACACACACACACACACAACTCCTGCATCCTCCACACCATCTGTCGTCTGCCACTCGTTCAACACCTTAAAAAGAGGAGGAATAAAAAAATAAAATGGGAGCTGGGAAGGAGGGAGGAGGTGAGAAGAAAACGGCGAGAATCGGCTCAAGCTGTGTTGGGGTGCGTTTCACATTTGAAGTGAACCGTGTAATTATTTCATAATGTGTTGAGCCAAAGCACAAGTGGTGCATATAATGGAGGTTTAACTTGTACTCTTATCTGCCCGGGGCACGTGATCGTCAGCCGAGCCTGAAGAGGGTTCCTGAGTGTGAATAATTTAAGAGGGTGTTGTCTTGTTAGTATAGTTAATTGATGTCTGTTTTATTGGTGTGGTTTTCAGTCTCAGTACTCACATTGTTGCGTATCATTCAGCGTAACGCTTCAGAATTCATACTGGGATGAGCAACTGTATAAGAAAATGCATGTTTCTTTTACTGAGGATCAGATCCTGCGTACATGAGAACATGTTGGGAGAAGTTCACTGTGACTGACCGGAAGTAAAAATCACAGAGCTCAAAATTGCTTTTGTTTCAAGTTGAAGTTAAAAGTTAAGCTTTACAAAAACCAACTGGAAATCGGTTCCCTTTTGAATTCTTGGCCAATCTTGGTTGATATGTGTTGTTGAAAGTGCAGCCACACAGGGCTTTATCTTTGCTACACCTTGACATGACTGTCATAGTGTGTAGAGGAAAATGTTGGTCTGGCTAGCTGGCAAATTTAGCTGCTGCTTGAACTAACTCTTGACTATATGAAATGTGTGCGCTCACTGATAATTGACTTTGTCTCAAAACATATAGAAGAGAACTAACTAGTTTTTGTATGATGACTACACAAAGACAGAAATGCTGGCAATGAGAGCAGCTGCACTGTGTTATCAGCTATAGTGACATTTGAAATAAGTGTTGAGAAACATAGTTAATACCCTGTTATTCAAATCCTGAAATGTTTCATGTCTAAAACTTAGATGATCAAACCTTAAAACCTTTCTCTTCTCTATAGAACAGAAATGTGGAATGTGTGGAAAATGTTAATAGAGAATAGTGTACAAAGGAAGCATAGCCTTTTGTACAGTGACTGTACTTTCCTTCACCATCTCTCTATGGCCGATTTCAGCAAATTGCTCTTGCTCTCCCGCTTTGAGTCTTTAGCTCTGCTTCCTGGCTCTCCCTTTCTGTTCCTCTCTGTCACACTCTGTCAGTCACTGCTCATGTGAGCATGAAGACATGCACAATAACATACAGCACACAAACATATGGATATTGCATGTTTGGTCGTCTCACATGCAGAATGCATCAAAGAAAGGAGCACAAAACATGTCACAATGCAACCAGACGGGTGGGGAGTGTGCACACTTGAAACGTATTAGGTTCAGATGTATCGTATGTTCTCCCGTGATGATCCATTAGTGCTGAAATGATTTAGTTATGATGATGATGTATAGTACTTCGGAATAGAAATGACACATGTAAACTATTATTGTATAAATACGGTATCTATGAGATACTGGTCAACATCTAGTTTTAGATCCAGATAATGCAGTGTCCTTTACTGTACAGCAGAGAGGTCACTGGGAGGAGATTGTGGTGTATAGTTGATTATGCTGTCACTTAAGGCTTGGGTTCATGTCCTGCATTCCTAACTGTAAAGGCAGACACAGCTACCATGCTGACTGATACTGGACTTTTTTCCCAATCCCAGTAATAGTTTATTAAGTGATATTAGAGATTGCAGTTCTGGTTGATTTGGTGACACTGGTGGTAACACTGGGGCCAGCGAAACAAGTTATTGTTGATTTAAGAAAGAAGTCACACGCGTCCTGTTGCCCCCATGGCTGTTGCTTCTTTCCCCATCACTTCCTGGCATAATTCAAACTCATCTACTGTCACAAAATGCCAAAAATGCGACCGTCGTCTTGTTTTGAAAACACATTTTAGATGAGTAATAGCAGTAAACTCTCTGACAAACACACTGCATGTCCCGTGACTACTTCACAGTCAGCTTGTGTTTTTCCAGTTAAACTCTTTTGATATGAAGCTGCAGCAGTAGGAGATGTTCAGTTTGCTTTAGCAGTAGTCTCTGATCTACTCTGCAACTGTCTGATGATTTATCTGTTTACAGAGATGACTTCAGCACAGTGACTTAATACAGGACGTCTCCATAGGCACACTGTTCACAGTATTGCAAATATATGAATATTACGTTACTTTCACCAGTGGGCTGTTGGCTCAGTCACCATTGTGTTATCTAATTCAGTGAGAGACAGTGACTCAACAGACATTATTTAAATTAAAACATTTTTAAATTAAAAGCTTTTTTTTTTTAAGTGTTGTTAATCAGTGTCACTTAAATTTTGTGAGAATGCATGAATTGGTTTGAGTTCAGCTGTAGAAGACGATCCCATAGTACAGTAAATCATAGAGAATTATGTTAAAGCCTTATATATAAAAAATTTAGGTTAACAGAAACAGAATTACTTAATAAATACCCATGTTCTTCCTGTTTTATGTCCAGTTGTATAGACTCGGCATTAACCCACCCTTGACCCACCCTTAATGAAGTAGATTTTGTGTAAATTAAAGTCATTTAGAAACTGGGCAACATTACATTTCAGGTAGTCATTCATACAAAATCCACCTCTTTCCCCCCTTTTTAAACTATAATGCCAGAGGCTGATCTCTTCCTGCTTTGCGATACAGAGACAATTACCCTGAGAGAAGAGGATGACTGCGGGGCTTAGGAAGATTGGAGACTGAAGGACAATATGGGTGACTACGCATGATACGCATTAATTCTACTCCCAGGGTCAAACTCAGCAGCTGCGGTCATGATAAATGCTGATTCAGCTCAGATTATGACTGCTGACAAGGTGGCATGTTTAAAGACTTAAAACCAGACGGAATATTGACTGCGTGTTGAGGGCAAATGATTTTTTCATCTTTGGATTATTTCTGGCTGAGATGCATCTGTATTAACGGGTTTTAGTGATGGAGCGAGCAGACAAGTGGAAAAAAAGTGAAATGAGAAGTGGGGGAGAAAAGCGAGGAGAGGGGAGAGACACCGGGAGATTGAATGGGACCTTTTCATCTGTCTACAGCTGGAGTGTTGTGTCAGAATCCAATACACAATTATCACCAGTGTCCTGGTCAGTCCTCTGTGTGTCCTCTGCTGATGCGATCCATGTGATCCCTAAAGAGGAGAGAATTAAGTGCAAGAGAGACCGGGAGAGACAACAACATGTGTTAATGAGCATGTGACACAGATAGATCAATACACCATTCAAGTCTTCATTTAACTGCTATATTTGATATTTTTTGTCCTAATTTCTCTTAAGTTTTACTTTTAACTTGAAACTATTTTTGAGTTAAGATTAAATTTAAATCCCCTAATCTAGTAAATTGAAAATCCATAGCCAGTCAGCAGAATGACTGCAAAATAAGAAACTTGGTCCTCTTAATTATCTTACGAGGCTTCAAATGAAATATCAAGGACAACTGATACACTTGCATATTAACATTCTTCATAACAGAAGCTATGCTAAATTATGCCCAAATCAGCTCAAGTAGTGGCCTAAGTGTGATGGGATAATAACATATTTATTGGTTTTATGAATATTTTAATCCGGAACTTTCCATTAGTAGGACGGCACAGTGGTGTGGTGGTTATAATTTATGCCTCAAAGCAAGAAGGTTCCGGGTTCGAATCCAGGCCGACTGGGGTCTCACTGTGTGGAGTTCCACATGTTCTCCCTGTGGATACGTGGGTTCTCCCGGGTACTCCGGCTGTGTGAGAGCAATCACACAAATGCTTTCCACACACACATGCCACACTGATGACTTCTTGTTTAGATTGTAATGCTTCGTCTGAATGCTAAGTTTCTGGAGCATCAGAAACTTTGCTTGGACACTAGTTTCTACTTGATTCCTCCTGATCACCTGATATGGTAGATTCATAGAACCTGAGTTACATTTGTGACTAAACTAAAGGCTCCACCATAGTAGCTGTAGGCTTCATTAACCACTCTTTACTGGTTAAATTGAAATGTGTAGCGACTGGTTCACAGTGCTGGAACTGTGCCTGTACCTGACCCTAATGAGATGAATTAGTACTGTGTGAATTTGCTTGAGCGTGATAATTCTCATCTAAATATAAAAGACCTGACTATAAACTTTAAAGACTATACCTTTGAAAATGCTTTTGTATTGCATTTATTTTACAAAATATAGTAAGGAACTAAATCTGTAGGTCTTCCTTGCTGGAACCAGAAAGTGTCTTGTCTCTGTCTTTAGTCATTTCACACAGAATAACAAGGTGTGTGTGTGCCAGGCTAACATGGCGACGAGCCCGGGTTGTAATGCAGGCCTTGCCCTCAGCTTGTCACCCCATTAACCACGACTGAGCGTGTATGTGTGTATACTGTCAAGCTTAGTCAGCAAGCTAGAGTGTGACTGCAGTTCTGTGTGTTAGTCACGGGTTTTGTACTTTTAAGTTGCGTTTATGTGGAGGGGAGGAAGTCAAGTCCAGGTTCAGGACCGGCCACTTCTTTGGGAGATGTAACAGCCTCTGTGCTGCATCTGTCTGAGCAGGGTGAGTACTCTAATGCTTTACTACCTTCACTCCCCAAACCCAAGGCCATATGCACCCACAGAGTTATTACACCTTCTCCAGGCAGACACACACACACAGATACACATATACCATACACTCTTTATATACCATAAACACTGCTTTTTGACTGAAAGTCCCTAAAATCTTAAATGTCCGGTCATTCTGTTTGTAGGATTCTTTTTCTCATTTGCATCTCATGAATTTAGTAGGGATGTTTTGAACATAGCTGGATATCTGCTCTACTTCTGGTTTTAATACATAAATACTTGATATTCAGCTTTGACCTCCAGCGTCAGCCATTAGTGCTGACTTGTCTGAAGAGCCCATCACACTGTGAGAGGCCGGGCCCTTCTGTCAGCTCTCGTTCTCTGTATGAGCAGAAGAGGAGGTTTCATGGGAGCAATTGCTCTGATGGAGGCTCTGATAATAGCACGGTGGACCTCTGATCATGGGCTCCCTCAGTGGAGCAATTACACCATTCACCACCCATTACACCATTTCTGCCCTGGCCTTGTGTAAACTGTGGCCACACACACACACACACACACACACACACACACCCATACATGTTGGCACCCACATGATGTATGCCAATACAGTGAGAGAAACCCGGCCCATTCAGGTTTATATTGGCCAATAACAGGTGTTTACAGCCTTTGCAATTGATCCCCCACACCCAGCAACATGCTTGATGGGCTTAACAAATAATTGGTGTTATGAAGCGTTTATTAACAACAATACCTGTATGGTTCTGCTACTCTGGGTTGTTGTCCATAAAGGCTTAAAGGAGTCATATTGCCAAGGTGTCATTTAATGCAGTACACAGATGTATTTACCTCTGTGAGCCAAACATTCAGGGTTCAGACTTAACTTCGGTAAAAGGTGATTTCTTACAGTTTGTTGCCACTGTCTTTTTCTCAAAAACAGTATTATAGTTGTATTATAGGCATTTAATGTGTTCCAGCATGCACATAATCACCTTATTATCATACTGTATGTAGGTATTGAGCGTAATATTTACCAAACAGAGATGTCCTTGTGTGGATGTTCATGCTGTCCGCTTTCATATGCAGGGTTCAGATTCAGGGTTGAGCGTGTATGGATGCAAAGCAGTGAGTGTGTGAGTCACAACCAAAAGCTTCTGTTAAGCTGCCAATCAGGCATTAGCAGTCAGCATGAGGTTACATTTTTTCTACTGTGAATCATGTACAACTGCTTTAATGGTGTCTCAGAATACAAATATTGTGCTAGAAACATAATAAGTGTCCTTTAAATTCTGTTGCTTCTTTGTGACAACGAGTGCTCGGCAGGGTAAAATCTGCACCGGTGTTCTTAATATAAATGACGGACTGACACAGGAATACAGGTACTCTCTCCCGCGACAGTTGTTCTTTATGGAAATGAGCATGTATGTCCAATCTGGAGGATCTGGATCATAAATCACTGAAACATTTGGTTTGTCAAGTAATTAACCATGGAATAGTTTCATGTCTGAAATGTGTGGTTTTCTTTTTGGTCGGATGCATCTGTCACAGTGAGAGAGCAAAGGCAGCTGTGAAATGGGAAGCAGGAGGACCAGGCAGCTTTGTTTGAATGTGTGCATGTGATGGTTGAGGAGGCACATGCATATACCGTAGATGTCCTGAAACACCTGCTGGGAGGCAATTGTAAATGACACCTCTGGGAGAGAGGGGAAGTATGGGAAAACAGTCAGTTTCTCTATGACAGCACTGGGTTCTTAACTCATACCTGATGGCTGAATCTGATTACAATCTCTCTCTTGCTCACCCTCACTATCGCTTGCCCATCATCATTCAGACTCTTTCACACATACACACAGCTCACATTATAAGACCGACAGCAAGGTGACAAGCGCTTGATGGATAAATGCTTCAAAGGGAGGCGGATGGATCAAGAGTGTAGAATAGAAGAGAAAGCCAAAAGATGAGATGAAAGAGGTAGAATAACTAAAGGAGTAGGCAGTTTTTACCACTGACATCATTTCATACTCATCATCATTACTTTATGTTCAGGTTTGATCAGTTATAAAAAAGACATTTTGATGTCAACAAGACTCCCAAATTCACAAATTTTGCAAAGTTTTGTTTGAGAGAGTGCTTCAAAAATAACACCATGAGTAGTTTTAATTTAATTAAAGTCTTTCAAACCTGAATGAAACGATTGAAATACATGGACCTGTGAAAACAGCACCAGTTCACCTCCCATGACACTCATTTTAAAGGTACTTTGCAGGTATGTAGCATCTTGGGGAACTTGGCACTTCTGTGGATTTTGGCTGTCGCAGTGTCTTCTGTCACTTCATGAATCGCAGACTGATACCATCATGTTTAGCTCTGGGTTCTCTATGGGACGTACCATCTGTAGAAAAAGTTGTATTTCTGGCATGACTTCATCTGCTACCAAGATGCATACAGGAGGAAAAGAAGTTGTAATAAGGTCAAGACTCCAGCAGCAGTTGTAGTAAATGGAACAATTGACAGCTCGTGGTTTTCATCAGGGTCATCCCATCTGTTGCAGGACTCCTTGCTCTTCATTTTGCTGGGAGTAGTTCATTATAACTATATGTTTGGGCTTGTTATCTCATTCAGCCTGATGAGCAGCTTAGCAAACTAGTCAAGTCAGGTGAGCACTCGCTGAAGATTCTTCTTGTTTTTCATCTATATTTCATGTGAACTTTGAAATACACAATGATTTTGTCAGCATGATTCAGGCAGAGGCATTTCTAGTCTGTTTAGTATCCTGGGTGAACCTCCGAACGCCACATCCCGACAGCCCCCATTCCACTTCCCCAGATATTTTCCCACATAAATTTCTACATACAAAAGTTGAGTTGGTATATGGTGGAATTTATTTTGGTCTAGGTCCAAGTACAATATATAAACATATATAAATAAGGAACAATACAACATCTTGGGCTAATGGCTGTTGCTAGGACACCCACAAAATACTTAATGTTGCAAAAGATAAAGAATAAGAATAAGAAAACCTTTATTTGTCTCACAATGGGACTTCTAAGTTGGCTTAATGAACATAATCAACCGCATGGATCAACAGTGGTGCCATATCATCAGTTAAAAAATGAATCATGTGTTGTTTGTAACAGTATTATCTTTATAACAGTGTGGAATTATATCTTATATTGGATCCAGTTTTGCAGTATTATGAATGAATTAATTTGTTGTTTATTTATTTATTTTTTTGTTGTTTATTTGACAGCATTTCATGGCTGTCCCCAACTCCAGTGGAGCGACCTAAAATCAACCCGCCCCCTATCCACATCTGCTGCTATGTCTGTGACTGAGATCTCCTAGTCAGGAAGCAGAAGGCTGCCTACTCATTAGAAAGTTGGGCCTACTTTAACCCACAAAGTGAAATCATGTCAAACTGACAGAATGCAAAATGCAGGGCGATAGAAAGCAGATCACACAAATGTAACAAATTTCCATATATATTTTTCTTTTCTTTTTCTTTCTGTCCATTGCCCATACCTATATCCACCTCTGGATTCAGAAAAGGCCAGTTCTGTGCAATGACTTGAAGCTCTTGCTAGATACTAGCTTGCTACGCAGGCCCAGCTCATGGGGTTTTGATTTTAAATGACATAGACTGACAGACAGACACAGACTATGGCAACCTTCTAGTGTGACTAGTTATTTTCTCTCACACAAGCACAAAATGTACTGTTTGTGCTAGCTGGTTGTTGGCTGTATTATTTCTCTTCTAGGCACAGGTGATGTGAGGCGGCCTTTTTGATGATGGTGTGGTGTGTCTGGGCCTCAAGATTCTTAATATTTTAAGTGCCTAAACCTTTTTGTCAGTAAGAAGCTGACTAAGAGAATAGGGAAAGTGATGGTAGGCAATTTGATTTAGGCAGTTTGCAAGTCAAAAGATTTCGACACGTTTGGGTTCAAATCAAACCAGACCCAGTTCTTTTTCCTGCCAGATCAGTGCTTGCAGGAAATAAGCAAAGCCAATTTAGACCACCATCCTGCATGAGTGCCACACTGACGAGTGAATAGCTACGTTTGAGGCAAGAATTCCCAGAATGTTGAAAAAAAAGAAGATATACCGTAAATCCTCTAATACAGGCCCGGGCCTTTATTTTACTCAAGCGCATCGCGGTCCAGGCCTTTATTGGAAGGAGGCCAGAATTAGAGGCAGGCCTCAATTTCTATTTGAGCAAAACAAACTACGAGTAGAATGAATAAAAACAAGATTTTGTGTCTATTTGAACCTATAAAATACTAGGTTCATTTATTGAAAA
>JASGAT010354433.1:0-23046 GCA_030220025.1 Chelon auratus | reverse complement strand
GGATTGTGGGATACTGGGGTTTTTCCAGGGCTCCTTTGTTCCCAAGACAAAAGCAGCCATGTGGTTACCTGATTATGCACCACCAGGTTCAGATCCCAACAACACTAATACCAGCTTGCAAAAACAAATTACACTTTTTAGAGGGACTTAATTAAAGGCAATTTCAGCTTAATTAAAGTATATAAAAAAAGTGAACAGCACACTTTTCAGGCCAGTTCTGCTTCCCAAACACGCCAAGATGCTGCCAGCCTCTCTCCCACCAATCACCACCACCCCTATTTTTGAATCCCCCTCCACCAACCAATTTCCACCACAGTCACCTCTGTCCCCTGCGCTGCCTCGCACTGGCTAATTGAAATTGGCACATTTAATTTTGCCCCACAGCCAGCTTCATTCCAGTGATGGATGGCAGTGGATGAATGTAATTGAACTTTGGAGAAAAGAGGAAGGAAGCAAAGGAGGAGACATCAATTAGCATAACCTGACTGGCCACTTCATTTATCAGCAGGGACTGAGGGCTTGGGACAGAATAGAATAGAATAAAATAGAGTAGAATATAATAGAATATAGCATGTCAAGTGTAAATTTTCAATTCATTTAGCTGGATTTATGCCACAAACAGAAAACTGCAGAGGAATACGGTTCAAAGGGGACTGCAATACAACTGACAATTAAGATCTCTGGATTCCATTTCATCTCGGCACTGAAGAGCGAGGCTGTGCTGTGCATGACGTTTGTAGCTCCTTTACATCGTTTTACCAGAAGTTTCATTTCTGAAGTGTGGATTCCTGTCAAGCTGCTGCTCCTCCAATGTTTCATGGATGCATTCTCTTATCTTTTATTTAATCCCTTTCTTTATTTTACAAGCAGTGACTGCCAACCAGGCCACACAGGACAACAATGTATGCGCTGCTTTCTTAGCAAACAATTTCCCCTTGTTTCCTTATGTATTCTGGATTTTTTTCTGCATGATTTGTGTTTCTACTAATGCTGTTGTTTTTCTTCAGTCATGCCAAGCGAATCAGATTATTTGATACTCACGAGAGAGAGATTCCGCTATTGTTGTTTTTATTCAGGTCATGTTATTTAAATGTGCATAATTATTAGACTGACTGAGTTCTTGACACAAGAAGAGAATTAGACCTACACACACACACACACACGCACGCACACACGCACGCATAATAAGGAAATCTTGCAGAGAAAGTTCCATGAACTCAGGAAGTACTTTACAGCAAACACTGTTTGAAGAATGTTTACAAAGCTTCCAGGCAAAACACTTGTTTCTTCCCTTTCTTAATAGCTTCCTTCTTCCTTTCCCTCTTCCAACTTCCTTTTATTCACCTCTCTCTCTGTCCCACTGCTTGAATTTCCATTTTTTCATCCCTCCATCCCCTCTTTTGTTTCCCCTCGCTCAGTCTCTCCTCTGGCTAATTAGATCAAGACATATAGTGGCTGTGTGACAGTATTCTCCATAGAGCGCAGGGGCAATATGAATAATTGAGAAGCTATTATCCCCTGCTATTACACTCTGAACAGAGCAACAGGGTTGGCTGACACGGATAATACCACAACCACTGTCATCTGTCATCATTTGTGTCCGCCACTAATGAATAAGAGGGCATCTGCTTTCTTTCTTTTATCCAAATTATTATTATTAGCAGCACTGGTATTCCTGTCGCTAATAGTGTTATTTTTCTCTTCATCACAGCAACAAAACAGAAGATGCACACCTGCGATGATTTCCAAATTAAATTTTAGTTCTTGTTCCCACATTGACTTTTAATTGAACTCAAAAACAATCAAAACTCTACGGCAGAACATTCATCAAGGACGAGACAATAAATTATTTGTCACAACCTTTTTCATCAGCCAGAATACTCCAGAGATGTGGTAATGCAGTTCTTGTCCGACTGCTGTTGGCATTTCTTTAGGGACAATTGATGTTAATTGTCTCTGCCCACACAAACACATGTAGATGTTTCTGCTGTCGACAGGCTTTGTTGCAAACAAATTAAACTATAAAAAGAAAGACTGACGCAAGAGATTGGCCATATGGATTATATCGTGACAGCACATTAGCTTGTGCTCATTAACCTTTGTGAAAAGAGCACAAAGTCCATGCAAACATCATGCTTTATGCAGAGGGAACAAATGGACGTGATAAAACTTGGAACAGGCAGAGCACCAGACCATAGCTTGGCAAGAAAAAGTTTAAAAGGTAGAGCATCTTTAGCTTCAGGCATTTGGAGAGAAAAAACTGAATTTGTTGGTGTGTATATATGAGAGAGATTTAATTCAAATGCTGTAGGTTTGATAGGAGGAACCTCCACAACTTGGTTTAGGCAATATGACGGTAGAGGGATATGAGAGAGGGTGTTGGCTAGAAGAGAGAGGTATCAAAAAAGCCTTCCAACAACTTGATAAGTGGGACAAAGACACATGAACTGACATGGAAAATCAGTTGAATCAAGAACTTCTTAAAACTTTGAGGTGACAGAGGCAGCATTACTACTCGTCATGAACACCTCTCAGATTATGTCCAAGAAAAAAAACACACCGTATCGATGGGGCTGAAGAAAGTCCAATTAGAAAATATATTTTTGCATTGTGTAATGAGGCAGAGCAGAGTCCACCTCCGTTCTTCTCACTCGTCACTTTCTCTTTTCAACAATAATTCTCTTTACATCCTTATCTCCTCTCCATCTTTTTTTCTCCCTCTCTTCTCGTCAGTTCTTTGCACAGGAGCTGTTCTTTTCCCATCGTCTCTCTCACAGCCACAGCACACTACGCATTGCACCATATGGCTGAGAGGAGGTGATATCAATTTAAGTGGCTCGACAGGAAGGAAAGTGCGATGGCGACAGTGTGCATGTAGGAGAATGAGAAAATGAGCAGGTATCTAAAAGCCATCGAGTTCGGTACACCTTCTGACAAGGAGGAGCCATGCATAAGCAAGCAAGACTTGGCACACCCAGCCAAGCCAATTCATACACAAGTCATACCAATGTCTATGTGGTTTCAAATACACACAGAGAGACTGAAATGTATAATTTAATGAAACAGACAGAGATAGTGAGATAGTTGTTTACTTGTGTGGACTTCTGCATGCAATTGTTCACATCTGAGGATAAATACTGGAACGTATGCCAGGTGATGGGATAAACCATGGGATATAGCATTAGCATAGCATAGTATTTTTGGATACTTTTTTCAACCTTCTTTTACTAAAGGTCAAGTCCAATCTTTTAAGTATTTTTATTTCTCCGGCCGACAAGGTGTTCTTGAGTTTATATATTAACATGACAGCAATGGAGGCAGATGTGACGCAGCAGGACCTGTCTTTCTTCTGACGCCATTCAACAAGGCTGTGATTTTGTGTGAGCAGTGTGCCTCCACAATCCTTTGCCGTTGGCACATGTAGTACATGCAGTTTCCATGTCAATATTAATATGCTTTAAATAATTTAACATTTAACTTGCCTACTTCACTGAAAAAAGGGAAATACTGGGTCTTTGAATTTACAAAAATGAAGTTAGTAAAAGCAACACAATTAATTTATATTCTGTTTGTGAACATGGTTTAATCAAGTACACTTAAGTTGTTTATAAAGAATGTTGAACTAACTAGTTTCTTGCAAGTTGAAATTAATTGAAATTAATGAAATTAAAAAAACAAACTCATTGTAATCGAGTTTAGTCTCCGCCATTTTAATGTCACCAGACAGTGTTGTTATCCCTCCGGAACAGAAGGTTCCAGAGGGATTTACGGCGTTTATGCACCGGTAGAACACAAACAGACCAAGAAGAAGACCTCTCAGAAGGAAAGACCGCGAACCGTAACAGATCCATGCCGCCAAACTGATATGAAGAAATCTCTCAGTCATTGGCAGATAATGCTTTCATTTTATTAAATGTTTATAATTTGCCTTGATTCTAACTTTCATCTTATCTAGATATACAGTGTCACTGTTTTATGTTTATCATTTTCTTGATGGAGCCTGGTGAATAGTTTTGATTTGGCTAACTTTGGTTTACTTACCTTTTGTCTGTTTTATACAGAGCCTGGATAACAACACCATCAATAAGGCCATTGAAGACACCACTGTTGGGATCTATGTTGTCAAAGAACATGCTTCAAGTGATGAAGTAGAGGACAATGGCATTGTTCTTGAAGGCATCAAGGTGTTACAAGATCTTGATAATGTAGCATTAGCTGTAGATATGCTGTTTGGATTGATGTATGTGCTCAACCTTAGCTACCCTGCTGACCTCTGCTACACGTTCAAGGTTATCCAAAAAATCACTGCACCCTTTTTTTTGTGTGTTATTTCTCTATGACGAGTCGATGCAGGGTTTATTACTTTTTGTTTGCAAATCTACTTTGATTTGTCATCATGTAAAATGGTGTTAACAGGGTTAACCGCCATGGTTAAAAACATATTATGAACACTAGCACTTGCCTAATTCAGATTTTGGCATATTTTGTTTACTGGTTTACAGCAAAAAAAAAAATACTTTTATTACTGTATTTTGTATTTGCTGTTGAGGATGCACTTGCATGCAGTAATAACTGTTCACAGTTCTTGAATGTACTGCAATAAGTGATTTGGGGTTTGTATTAAAACTGATGTCTACAATGCATTTGGCTGCCTTTAACAAATCAAGTTACATTTAGAGACAAGGAAATAATAAAATTGCTTTTA
Source organism: Chelon auratus (assembly GCA_030220025.1). Taxonomy (NCBI): domain Eukaryota; kingdom Metazoa; phylum Chordata; class Actinopteri; order Mugiliformes; family Mugilidae; genus Chelon; species Chelon auratus. The sequence continues at coordinate 18,341 of JASGAT010354433.1, read as the reverse complement.
ATTTACATAATACATTTAAATAATATTAGCATTAACAAATCAAGTTCGTTATATTTGAAAATCAGGTATCCTGAACATGATAAAATCGCTTTCACACTACTTAATTAATTGGTGTTGCAGTAGCTTTAAAAAAAAAACAAAACGAAAAAACTTATCTCAACTTGATTATTTTAAATACCTGAACGTGATTGAAATATTTTGGTTTAACAAGTAATAATTCATTGAGAAAAAGAAGGAAATGTTGTCATTCATCCACAATCTTATCATGTGGGACCGATGTACACATTAAAATCAAGTAAATCCAAATGATTTTTTTTTTTCAGTGTTGTTCCACCATCTCTACAGTAAACTTAATCTACCCCATTCTGTCACCAAGCAACCTTCAGCCTAAATCTGCTGTAGTAGTCCAAATACTCAGCAGTTCAGCTACAGTGGCTAACTTTGACTTTTAGTGACTGTTCAGCTGCTTCTTTTGGGATTTTGCCAGTTTTGAATCACTAGTAGTGTGACTGACCCCTGAGGATAAAATTATTTACAATGACACGTGACCCTCAATCGTCAGGGTCTCTTTTTAATTAATTTCGACGTTTGACGTTTAGGTTAGTTGTTTGTTTTTTGTTGTTGTTTTATTGAACATTGCAACGTCTTACATGCAAATCACCATATTTATGTAGTCAATGCCATGGATGATATCAACGAGACGTTGCAGTCCTACTCCTGTTAGATTTTCAGTAATTTATAAAGTGCATGCGAAGTTCAATTTGAAGTTCACGTTGTTAAAAATGAATGTGTTTGGTGCGGGAGAGGCTATGTCCGTCTCCGCTGGCACTGAGCGCGCGCCTCTGCCGTTAGTAGCGGGTCTTGGTGCCGCGCTGTCTTTTGAGCAACAGAAAGAGTTGCTATTGTTGCGGACGAAAGTGCTGTCTTGAGAAGGTGAGGCAGGAAAGGGTGCAGGCGAAGTTGGATCTGGGAAGGCAGAAAATGGCCTTAACTAGAGAAGGGAAAGTTGCGGTGCATAATCTGCTTGTTGACTGTCCCTCCAGTCCAGTTGTGTTAGAGACTAAACACATAGGTGAATAATTTCATTTATTCAGGGATCAAGGAGCATTACAACATGTTGAGAGCTACAGGAACCATCTTGATATGTTGAGATCTCTGAATTAAAGTGCTACTTTTCAGTTCCTGTGAAAAAGAAAACAGGATGCAACAGTTTTACCTGCTGAAACCTGCGGATTCACTTGGGAGCAGATGAAAGTGGGGCAATCAACACTAGTTGTGCCTAACTGACAACGGAAACAGAGAGAAAAAAAAAAAAGTGAAATATGAAAGGATTATTTCTGTCCTACCACAGGAGAACTGCTGTGTGAAAACAATTAGTCTCATTTCTGCAGGTTTGATTAACATTGTACCTAATGTTTAAGCCCCGAGGCCTTAAAGCCACAGGAGACGGTGCTAATTAAAACATATATCCTCAGCCTTTCATTGCTGGCTAATTAAAACATATAGCACCTTCAATAGTCAGAAATAGCTAATTTAATCATACAATACATTCTGTATTGGTTGCTGCCTAATTAGTTCATGTTACCTTCAGTCATCATTGTTGGCTAATTAAAACATATAGCTCTCTTCTTAATATTTAGGTGTTCTTGTGGAATACTAATGCTCTTGTAAGCCAGAGGCTCTGATTCTTTTTGCTTCGTCACATAAAAAAATCTATAAATTAATAAATAAATAAATAGAATAAAAGGTGTGGGCCTCTATGGATCATTCCACAGATAGTTTAGGATCTAGGGAATTTGGAGGCCAGGTCAACATCTTATGCTGTGTGTCAAGGAGTGTCATTGCTTTGGGGTGGGGGTGCCTGGTCTGGTCTAGGTGGGTGCCACATGTCTAAGTAACATCCACAGATTTCCCAGCAGAACATTGATTTGTCACAAGATGGTCAATGTTATTTACATCTCCTGTCATAATGCATGTACTGTATATATGGGGAAAGAATTCATTTGCAAACTGATCACAATGTCGTACGAAGTGCAGGAGGAAAGAAAATTGCAAAATCTGCAGTCAGTAACTTCGTGTTGAGGTCAATGTTTTAAGATATGTATGGAGCACTGCTTGGGATTTCTCTCCATTTAAAACTTGATTAAGTGGTTGTCATTGCCAGGAAGTAGAAGTCAAGTGTCAAAGAAGAGAGAGAATTTAAAATGCTTTGTTGTTGAATTTGGGTAACAAACAGTGTTATAGCTGCCAAGTGCAAAATTGAGCTAGGATCCACAAGTGAACTGATGCTAAGCAGCAGACTGTGTTGTCAGTTTAAACAACACTGTAATCTTTCATTTCTGCCTGCCATTAGTGGTGCACGTAACACACATTTAAGCTCAGCGAGTGTATGTTTCGTCTAAAAGTTTACCTTAAAAGTCTCACATAACTTGGCCTCTACAGTTTTTTAAGCAAGCAGGCTTGAACGTTTAATTTTTGTAAAATAATTTAAACTATTACACAGATTTTAAAGTTCTGTTAAAGAACAATTTGTATGGTTTAAGCAACTATCAGTAGGTAGGTCAAAAGGCCTATTATGGACAGGCCTACAGCATTTGATGTGTTCAGGAAAACACGTCTGTGAAGGTTTTCAGTCCCCAAAGTCATGGTCACAAATTGAAACAAGGGCAACTAGACTTGTGTTCAGAAAGATGAATTTAGTCTCTTTTTGTTAAAGAGACAGGATTCTGCTGACAAACTGAATAAAGATTTAGCTCAGTCATTCAAAAACCATTAGCCTGAATGTAGCCTTGTACGTCATACAAGTTTATACAAAGTCTTCGAAACTGTCAAAATGGCTGGTTTGTTCTAACAGCAGTGTCTAAAGTGTCCTTCAGTGCCAATTGTTACTTGTAACTTTGTACAAGCAAACATTGACATTATTTAATCAAACACTAGAAGATAAAGACCGCATTCACTAACAAGCTGGAATAAGTACATAATGGGTGTAAATCTAACTTTGTGCAAGACACCAAACCACAAGCCAAATTTAAACTTCAACCGTGCATATATGCAGTTGATAAGTAAACTCACTCCACACTATTTATGATTCAAATATGTTTACAGATGCATTATCAGACNAAAAAAAAAAAAAAACGTCTGCTAACTCTTAGTGAGAAAAACAGCTAATTATAAGGATGCTGTCAAAAAGATTGACGTCATGGAAACGTACAGTGCCAGGTTTACAGTGACACATGCAGTAAACAGTTTTCTGATTGTATAAATGTAATGAAGCATAGTCTATGTGTGCGCACTAACACCCTGGAAATGTGACTAATTGTGTATGACTGCTTCAATCACAGAGATACTGTGGTTTCCTCCAAGAACAATCGCGTTGAATTATTTTTGCATTTAATGCCTCTAATGGTAATGCTGTCCTTGATTCATTATTTCTGTTTGTTTTTCAGGGGGATGAGGAAATTCATACCCACTGTATTGATATTAAATGGCTTAGCGTATGTGATTATCTTGACTCTTCCAGTTGGCTGGAGGGCTTTTAGTTCTGCGACTGTGCTCCTTGTTCATCAGCTAATCACAGGCTGTAAATCACAGCCATTCATTCTAATATCAACACTATGAAAAGCAGAGAAACTGCGTTTCTCCAGTGGCACCAATGCCCTTGGAAGTCATGTGTCTTCCAAGGTGCATTTTTCAAATTATTCCAGGGTTTGCACAAGAGCAAAACAACAGATTTATGTAAAAAGAGAAACATATGAATAACTTTTAGCACTTAGAGTATCCTAGACATTTGAGATATTAGATTTTTACTACACAGGCATCTGATTTGTCCTAAATGAATGCAAACCCGTCCAAACACACACAAAGAAATACTGTCTATTTAGTGACAAGAAGAAATCTTCATTGTGTCTGATCTCAATATCAGAGTCAGACAGTAAAACATAACAAAGATGGTAGATAAAAAAAAAAATGACCTTCTCAAGTGACAGCACTTTCTCCATCTCAATACTAGAGAGAGTGCATGAATGGCAGAACTCAAGATCGCAAACTCCTCAAAAGAAAAGTCTATACTTTGCATCCCAAGGTAGCAAATATGCTGAGATCACGTTTTCATTTAATTCTTATGTTTCCCTCTGGCCTGTCTCCATATGGCTGGCTGGGCCACAATATCTGACTGAAGATGTCTGCCTTGCAGTAGTTCACACGTTGCAGAGCATTCCCATGTCAGTTTACGTTTTCATTCATTCATTCATCTTCTGTAACCACTTGTCCTGTTAAGGGCCGCAGGAGGGCTGGAGCCTATCCCAGCTGTCACTGGGCGAGAGGCGGGGTACACCCTGGACAAGTCTCCAGTCTATCACAGGGCTAACACAAAGACAGACAACCATTCACACTCACATGCACACCGACGGCCAATTTAGAACATTTGTAGTTTTTCTTTACTTGTACATGTTCCAAAAACATTTTAAAATCAATCATTTAAATACTTTGGAACAAACTGAACCTCAGTTCACATTTATTATTATTAATATAAGTTCATAATTATTATTATGTTAACACAAATGAATATGGCAAGCCTATTTTTGGAATACTCCTGAATGGAGTATGTTGAACCCTGTATAATCCAGTTATTCATATTAATAATGCAGGGTTAAAATCACATATTATATTTTCCCAGTGGGAGTCCAGCTGGCATTGTCTAAGAATAGTGTTCATTAACCTTCCCTCCAATCTGTTTTATCGTCATACGTCGCCATACTTTTTCCCGGTCTGATTCTACCACTACCTCCATCTTTCAGTTTTCCCATTTCAGGTCTGAAGAGGTTGCTTACAAAACCTACCAATGATTGAGCTGTATTCATTACAGTCTTCTGATCCTCATGGTCACTGAAGATTACACGAAAATTACTAAATCAACTGATTTCCGCATGAACACAGTAAACTCATGGCCAAAAATTGTAAGCTAAGGCTAATTCGTTAAATCAATGACTAATTTAGTATTCCAGATGTATGATGCATAGCTCAAGATATCTCCACAGATACTTGAGGGAACGACATTCATTAAAGCAGAACTAGACGCCTGTGCCTTATTGCATTATTCTTAATAAGCCAAATGAATTCACCTCTAAAGGAGACAATCTCTCTCTGTGTAGTCAACGGTCCCAGTAGCAGCTGAACTCTTAATGAGCTTTGTGTCTTAAAAACATTGACTTTAATTAGGTTCAATTAAACACACCAGAGACACATTATGTACGAAGGAATGTATGCCTTCACAGAAATGTCAAACAATTTCTTTGAAAATGATGAATTTTAATATTGATGACATGGACATTTTCTTAGAAACTGACACAGCACATTAATAGTCACTTAAACTTTGGATTCAGTTATAAAGGTAATCAAAAAAGGTCAAAACTGCAGTAATGTGGTTTTCATTTGAGGCAACAATGTACTTCCATAAAAGGTCACCCTTGCTAATGAGCATCATTAACATAAGCTGGTGTGTCTTCAAAAGCACATCTTAAGTCCTGTTTAACAGCTACCATTAGTAAAAGGTTTAATTAAAATCCTGGACATATTGTCACAGACAGCAGCAGGTCAAGGACAACTAAATGATTCAGTAAAAAGTCTGAGGTCCAATCAGAATTTATTAAAGCTTGAGGAACAACAAATGTCATGGAATGTTATTTGAGATTATTAACACTACAATAATATACAGTCCACCTGGGGTCTAGTTTCATCAGCAAAAATATAGAACATCACAGCGACAGATGGAAACAAAAAGAAGAACAGATGCAACAACAGACTCATTCCATACATGGTTGTATCTGAGGAGACTGCAACAAACACAGCACCCCTGTGTTTTCAAAGCCAGCAACACACTGAACCAGAGTGCATAAACCTGCAGTATATGTTGTATGGGTGAGTAGGGATAGAAGAAATAACCTGAGAAGAATCACAATGCTACAAGCTTGGGCTTTTTCACGAGATGATCTGATCCTACCACAACTCATTTCACAATCAACATACCATGATTATTAAATGAAGGAAATGGTGCAATGTAACGCTGCTACTTAAGCCACTTCCATTGAGTGAAAATCATACGTCAAACTGAAAAAAGCATTAATTAACAGATAATACAGTGTACAACACTAATCACTAAAAATGCACAGTATAATCTTTCAGAAATATGTGTGTTTGGCCAGATGTTTGCCAAACAGATTTGCATTTGACATCGCAGATACTGCAGCAACCGCTGTCAAGCTTTAAAAAAAGTCAATGAGCAATTGACTTTCTCTTTTACTCTAATTTATACTCCAAATGCTCTCTCTCTTTCAGGTACCAAAATGTGGTACAGACTGATATAATAAGAAACTGTACTCAGTACCAACATAATTCAGTTAGTAGCCTTAAAAGTACTAAGCCCGTTTCCTAACAACCTGAACTGTAGAACTGAAATTCCCGACCTTGTTTGACATTGGTTGGTTTAATAGTTAAAACTCAGATGAGTTGAAATATTTATGAATTAAACCTGAATTGTGTCCATACTACATTAAATTTAAATGATGTTCAAAACATCAGTATAAAACCAGAATTTAAAAATAGAATCTTCAATGTGGAAAACGTTTTCTTCAGAAGCATGTCGAACTGAAATGGGAGGAAGATAGCACTGATTTTATATCCAAGTTCATTAGGATAAGTAGGCTTGTCGATGTGGAATAGTAAAGTCTGGTGAAATGAACTCAGTTCATTCAAAGAAGCTCAGTTCAAGTTGAGTTTCTTCATGTTCCAGTTCATTTGGGCCGGCTGTGGGCCATGTGGCAGAAGGTTTGACCGCTTGATCGTTGGTCCCTCATTGTACTGAGCAAGACAATGAACCCCAAACTGGCTTCTGATGGCAGCCTGGAATGTGCTCTGTAGAAGAGCTGAAGTAAAAAGCACTTGTATAATGGAGATTAGCACAGAACCCCAGACTTATGCCATTAGTGCCAATCTCTTTGTCATTTAAGGAACAGAAAATCTCTGCAAAGTCAAAGAAAATCCAGTGCCTTCACTCTTCCCACCATGTTGATTTTACACAAACATTCGTCTTCCACATGTTTTGTATGCTCCCTTGTCAGATACTTCTCCCGTCTCTCTACCTCATCTTTGTACACACACAGATGTGCAACAAATCATGGACTGATCATTAGACATCTTTTTATTTTCTCCCCCTTCTCACTTTATTGCTCCCTTTCACAACTACAAACAAACACGCTGACAATTTCTCCCCTCCAGACTTCCTCTCTTTGTCATCTTGTATCATCCCTTCATCATTTACTTAATCATTTCCAGCGTTGTCCCATCTGGACAAACCATGAAACATCAAACAGAAAGATACATCTGGCCTTGTCATGTTGACATCTGTAGTGTGTGCATGCGAGTGTGTGTGTGTGCTCTGTCAGTGATGATACAGTAATGATTTATTGCTGCATGAATTGAATCTATCACACTGTCAAGGCGCACATTTGGCACAGGCACACACGAAACACATGATGTGAACATGTTAATAGGGAACTGAAAAAGAATACAAAATAAATAAATAAATCAAAACGTGCACAAACAAAATCTAGCAAGAAAACATGAATAGCAAGTTCCTAAACAAGATGGATTCTGGGGTTTTAAAGGCGGTTTTGTACTTTTTTTTTTTTTTAAATGTTAAGAATATGTTCAGTTTTCTCTGAAATGGCAAAAGTGTAGGTTAAAAAGTACTTATTAATTTTCAGAGAAAAAATTCAAAGGAAACATTACGGAATCAGCAACCGTTGTAATCAGGACGTCAAATCTATTCAATCTCTGTGTTTGTGTGTTTGAGCTTGAACAAGAAATGTATGCAATCAGACAAACTGCCTGTATCACTATAATCAAGACAACATAAAAGTCACTTAGATAAAAAATGCAAATTCTTCAGCTTTTTCAGTCTGCGTTAACTGAATTACCAAGAATGGATACTAAGGCAGCAAAACTGGCACAGGAAAAGAGACATTTATTAAACAAGCAGTTTACAATCCACACAGGCCTATTCCAGATGACAAGTACGTCAGCTTGTGAAAACTTTCTATTTGTTCTCTTTCCCCATCCCTCTCGTCCAGTACAAATGGTTTGTAACAGTGCTGCTTTAATTAGAAACAATCCAATTTCAATCTTCTTGTCTCACACACAAGGTGGGTTTGCTAAAATAAAGAAGAGCACACTCCGTTCTACTCCCTACTCCCTCGTCCTGCTCAGCCTTTCATACTGCATGCTCCCTCACCTTTCTTTTCTTAGCTTAAGTACAAATACATGCAAATAGACTCTCTCTGTCACTGGAACCAGTGAATTGAAGCTCTCTCCCTCAGCCAGCATGTCAGGCTCCCTGTTGTGGCTTTTCAAAGTTATTGCCAGCAGTAAAAAAAACAAACAGCCCTGTTATTGCTGCATTCCTCACACAAAATAACATTTATGAAGGTGAACTCATGAAGCAGCCAAGTTAAGATGACTTGGTTTTTGCATTCTTGTTGACTTATTTTAATGCTCACGGTTATAGTATTGTTATTATACACACACTGTAGTAGTGTGTATTGGAATGACAGAGAAAAAGAAACGTGTTTAATATTTGCTGAGAACTAAAGCACATTAAGCGAAGTTAAAACAACACCAGATCTCTCACCCGTTCTATTTAATGGGAAAAAAAAAACATTCAAAAGTTTTTCCCTATAGTACTAAAAATGTCGTGGTACTGAAGTTTGGACTTTGTCTGTCCGTTAGTTTCACTTCCTTTGTATTTTCTCAACTGTGACTGTGTGTTCCGCTCTCATTGGTTTCACCTCAGTGTTGTTAACCCATCAGCCTTGTGTGTCTTAACCCCTGTCATCTGCTGAGTTACATGCTTGTTGTTCGGTTGGTCCTGCTTGTTTGTCCAGATCCTGTGTACCTCGTTTTTTGCTTTTGTTGGATTTGTGTTTTGGACTACACCTGCTCACCTCTGCAGTGCTTTTGTTCTTTATTTTTCGTAAGTCATTACTAAATTGACTTTGATTGACCTTTGCATTTGGGTCCTTGTAACACAAATGTACCAGAGGTATTATGGATACTGGACATGTGGAATGGCAGCACGGCCAGTATCCATAGTAGTAGTAGATGTGCTGCAATGCATGGAACACATCAGGTGATCAGAGATGAGTTGTAAACAACCAAAGGCCAAAAAAACTGACGTCCGATGTGTAAGACTTTCACCTTATTCATTTTTGAATGGCTGGCACTATTAATTGGCAGGGGGAGAGCCTTTTGAAATATTTTGTCCCTGAAGCTGTTTAAACAAGAATTGACAAATTAAATATTTGAATATGTGGACAGGAAACACGAATTTTGGCTTAGAATTTCAGCAGTGGAGCAACAAACAATGTGTGTTCTCCCAATAAGAGTTTGTTAAAATACATTTACAATTCAGTATGTTATGCTATTTATACAAGTGGTTCCCCCAAACTGGTGGGTGGGCAAAAAATAAAGGTAAAAGCAACTATAACTTGGCATATCTGTCCCTGGGCTTTACAAGCACTATGGTCAGCCAAGACGAGAGAGCCCAGTGTGCAGTAAGAACCACGCAGATCAAATACATCTACTTTATTATTATTCACCCTTCCCTCTCCCCAAAGCACAAAGCAGAATAACTTGCACATCTTGTCTTTGATCAGTCATTATTCTATGTGTTTAATGTCTTGGACATTAATTAATTAAAAAAAAACTACTATTAGAGGGAGAAATGTGAATTGTTGAACTGTTCCTTACTTCAATTTTAACATTTGAGTGAATTTTCTTGAAATTATACTCAATAATTGAATGCAGTTAATTTCTTACAGTGTTCCTATTTCATGAAAGGGAGGCTTGACAGGAAAAGTTTGGGAACTCCTGATGTAATAGCTGAATTAATCTAATAGGCATCCATTGGAGGCCATTACTGAAAGTCTGAAAAATACGACCTAACATGTAAATATGGAGGTTAGGGTAAAATGGAGATAGTTAAAGACAAATTAACGCGACTTCACTAAGAATAACAGAGTGAATTCACTGAACATCAGATTCGAGATGAATGATTGACAGAGTGACTTTTTGTTATTATACCGGTCGCAATATCAGCATGAAAATCCTCTACTTGTTGACGGAGTTCATTTTGAACTTTGCTGCCTCCTGCTAACTGTCATCTGCTGGAGGCTTGCTGGGAGAGGATAAGTGTGTTACAAGTGTCATACATGTTGGGGCTGATTGAATTCATGTTGCTCAGAGCAGAGGGTGAACTCTTGGCTGAGACACAGCTGGAGTTTCCTCAGTTTCCTCAGGAAGGAGAGTTTTTAGTTTGTCAGTCTGCTGACAACAGAAGTGTGTGGATCCGTGTTTTGGTAATCCTTCACACTGAAGTCAGTGATTTGCACTGATTTCAACAATGACAATGATGTGGGATGTATTTTCTGATGCAGGTCCCCTACATGTTTACCCCACCATGGTACTATAATCGCATAAAATGATGCTGCTTGTGCCGAGTATTTATGGTTAAACTACTATCAGGACAATCAAAAAGTACACTGTCAGCTCTGTACTTACGATTGACTGCATAGTAATACAAATCAAAATAAAAAGGAAAAGCAATATAATATGTCATGTCATATGTCAAGTACTGATTGTCCTAACAAATTAACTATATGTATGAACATTGTGTACCTCACATCTAAATTTAAAAATACCAGAAATACCTAAATAAAATGGCTGGACTATTTTAAGAGGCATTAAAGGTGAATTTGGGAAAGAGCGATCAAGTCATTAAGTATATTTCTCATGTGAACATAATTTAATCATTTAGACATTAGTTGTTTAAGCAGTATGTGGAATGTTCTAGTTTATCTTGCACTGACAGGAATTGATTCAATTATAAATGTAAATGTAACGAAATTGAGTTTGGTCACTACTACTACTGCTGCTGCTGCTGCTGCTGCTTATTCTTAATATTGAGGAAAATTAATATACAATTGTAATATGCATCTATTTTTTGTTTTCCTCCTTTGTTTACCTGTGTTTATGTGACTACCACCTCTTTGCCTGTCATCTCCTTCCTATATGCTACGTGATCTGGAGCTTGTAACAATAGCTTATACTGTTGAATCTTGGTGTTGTGAAAATTGAAACCACTACTTAACGTAAAGACCACAAACGCACACGGACTAACACTGCATTAAGATACTAATCTCAAAGTGTTCCTTTTAGTATGATGATATAAATGCTGGATGAGAGTGCATCATCAAAGGAGTCTGTAGTTACATGGGTGAACATTCTCAAAACCTTATGCAAGAATATGTGGTAAGAACATAAATCAGTGCTTACCTTTTCCTTTCCACTCTCCTCTTGATATCATACTTATGTAGCTGTCCTTAACTTCCCTGTGCTATACTTCTCTATATGCCTGCCCAATTTCTTTTTTTCTTTCCCCTGGTAAGGCTTCAGTTATAGAGCTTATGTATGTACTTTTTTATTTACCAGTCTTTGTGTTTTGTACAGACCATGTATTGTTAGGATACCTTTGTTAAAAATGAAACTTTTGTTGACTGCTTTAATAAAATATTTTGTATCTGTTGCTCTGAATTCAAAAATATTGTCAGCACATTCGTTTACAAAGAAGCACTGAATCCAATTTGTAGTTACTGTAGATCTGAAAGTTTAACCTATAACCTCCTACCACAAACAAAGACAAGACAATTTACTTTTTTGACCGAGAGAGTAATACTTTGTTTGCTTCTGACACTTGCTACATGGTTATTATTAGTGTGGTGCCACTACACTACACTTTGTCAATTGCATTATTTTATTATTATTGTTATTGTTCCGGTGTCAGTGACAATGTCAGCCATTTGATCTGCAGACAACTTTTGGTTTTGACAGAGATGACCAGTATGTGTTGTCTGTGCATGTGTTCATGTAAGAAACTTCTTAACTGGTTGCCATGAACACCTTTTATTTTTCATAATGCTGTACTGTTTTCTCAAATTAATTCTTCTACTCCTCATTTTTCACTGTTTTACACTGAACCTATTTTTGGGTTGGTTCAAGTTGAAACTAGTTACATCGTCTAAATGTGTAAAACTATTTATAGATATGTAACAACAGCAGCTACAAAAATAAAAATGTTTTCAAGTAGGCTGTTCATTACTGAAGTGAATATAATTCACCTTAAAAGTGTCAGGTGTACACCAGTCATAGAGTACATTCTTACTCTCCAAGTGTTAAATAATCAGCTCTCCAGAGTGCTACAAAGCACTGTTTTAGAGTACATCTTTTTACTCTCGGGGGGTTCAACGTTTATGCTGTAGGTGTTGGGAAGCACTGAAAGAGTGTCTAAAAGTACCAGTAATAGAGTATATTTGCACTCTCAAAGTATTCAAATGTAACTCTTAATTTGGAGTATATATTTTGCTCTTTTGACAGTGAACGCCAAACTCTTGGACCTACATGTACCCCGAAATGGGTGTTAAATGTACACCTATAGAGTACAATATACACTGTGATTTTTTGCTGTGTGCAAATTTTACAGTTTAAAATTGTCATTATTTAAAAAACACAGCTTAAACCTGTAAATTCAATGGCTGTTTTCTGCTGAATTAACATGACCATGCTGCTATAAAAACAATTCTTTCAGTAAGATGTACATTCAACTGGTGCTTTTTGTACAATGAACCTGTCATTCAAAAATACACTGAATTTCAAAATCTTTCTTTTTTTGTGCAGAATTTACTTGATTATGAAGACTTTATACAATATATATATGTAGGTTATAACAGTTTATAACTGAAATAAATGATTAAAATGTTACTGTATTTTTTTTTTACAGAATTCTTCTGGAAACTACAGCTGCCAGTTTTCTTTCTGCAAAAACAACAGAATTTTTATTTACAGTGTAGAAACGAGCCCTGAGGGACCACCAACCCACATCTGCAATAGCTTTCACTGAAAAGATTGTGTTTGACAGATAGGACCTGAGCCAACTCTAAACTGTGGAGATTCCAACCTGCTGCTCAAGGCACTCAATTAACGCTGCATCAGTGGTGTTAAATGCTGCAATGAGGTCTCACTAAGGAAGAACTAAAATCGCAGTGTCATTTATATGCTTCAAAAAGATCTTGTGTAATAAACTACTGAGAAGCAAAGTGAAAACTAGATTGGCTGTTGATGTACGAATGTAGATAAAAAGGCATAAGTTGTGGACAACTGGTCAGAGCCAGGCATTTGAAGATGCCATGTCATTTCTGCCAGTCCACTTTAATCTACTATATAGACAAACTAAAACGATGGTTCCTCACACAGCCATACAATGAAAGAACCACCCAATCTCTAAACTTTATTGGCCTGTTACTGGCCAGGTTTTTGGAGAAACAGATTGCAGAGCCAGGAAAACTGCATAACTACATCAAAAAGGTGTTACATAGAAGCATGTGGCTATAACTTGCCTTTATGAAATATTCTCACAAAGCATGAAATTAACCGTAAATCTCAAAATGAAAATGCAATCCAGCCAGAACTCTAGAAGTTCCACACATCCACACAGTCAGTCGTGGCTGGGCTGCTGTATGTATGTTATAGACCAATGCTGCAGATACATTTTCTAAGATAAAGACATTATGTAAAAGAAACAGTATTCGGGGCAGCTATGTGTGAAATCAACTTGGTGGAGAGTGTTGCTGTTACACATGACAAGATTATTGGATATTGTGAAGAAACATACAGTAATACGCTTGAGACTGGTCTCCCTTTTTTTGATATAAAGAGCAAAGCCACGTCCACATTTCAAACTGATCACTTTGCAGCACACTGTCACTTCTGTGGAAGGCTCTGGTTGCCTTGGTAACCTTCTAGTATATTTCCCACCCAAAACTGTTTCTGAGTCATACAAGAACAACATTGCTAGTATATGGGCAGAGCTGGCTTCACTTGCTTTAACCACTCCCTTTTTTTAAGTCACTACTAAGTCTCAATATGGTAAACTGGGTGATATAAAATGAATATGTGTTCCCTTGTGCTTAATGTTTGGGGAATGGTCATGCATCAAATGTCACCTCATGTCACCTCAAAGCTCAAAGTACTTCAACTTAGTACCTGCCCACTTCACCTATTATTGCTACAACCCTTTCATTAACTTTCCATGGTCTTGTCATTGCATTGCTGCTATTCTCTTCCTCTGTGTATGACCCTGCTATGTTTGCTTTAATATATATTCACAAGCTGTAACCACAAATAAACTGTTCATTCATTTGGCCAATGAGTACTACATAATTTTCCTTTACTGGATGTTATTTAATCAACCAGATGATAAAGATAATGAGTAAATGTCAGACATTGAGGTTTAAATACAGTCCAAGGGGAATTATCAGAAATGCTTAGTCAGATTTGGAGACATTTGATTCTTGCTTGAGATGAGCGTAACAGAACGATTAACACTGTCAACAGCTGTATTAAGATCTATAGCCAAAACAGCAGGGTCATTCATCACTTTAAGGAGAGCTGTCTCAGTGCGATGAAGAGCTCTGCAGCCAGACTGGAACTTCTCAAATGACTCAATTTAACTAACCTCAAAGTCTTTGTATGTTTTACTTGATATAACTGAAGCATTCAGCGACACAACCATATGTGTGTGCTTTGAGTGGGCAATCCATCTTCTTTCGTCCTTCTTATTTCGCTTCATGGAAAGGGAAAGGACTGAAGTAAACTTTATTCGGAGAGCTACTTGTCAGCTAACAGCAGAGGCTATGGCACTGAGATTTTCTTTGAACCCGTCAATGGTACCTTTGCCATTGCCGTTTCTCCTTGATGACAGCCTGTGTATCAATGTATTTCATCTACAAGAGAACTTCTACATGTTTGAATTTAGCTGATATTTATCTGAGGCGACTAAAGGAAAAAGTAAATCTGAGCAGTCTAAACAAAGATCACAGTTTCACCTTCATGCCCTAGAGTGAAACCTTGCATTGTGACTTTCTATTTGTTTGTTTATGACCCCAGGGATTGTAATTAACTTTACTAATAGCATCCTGGGAACCTGATTCCATGTTTGAGTAATTTTTAACATGATTAATGTTTAATGCTTCATAATAAACATGATTAATGCCTGAGGCTAAGGATTCAATCTCTTTACCAGTAACATATTATTACAGATACACAATACAAACACACAAAAAACATGTTTTGCACAGACACATCTCTGTCTGCACGTACACACACACACAAAAAAAGCATTCATTTATATGCATACTGCATACAATCAATCTTTGCTTAAGAGTTTTTGCATTCACATCAATTTACTTCTGCATCAGTTAATACTTTTCATGTTATGCCAAGATCTGGACTTTTTGTGCTTTAATGTTCAAAGTGTCAAGAGTTAAAATAACCCCTTTCATTTTCCCCCTTCATCCATCATTCTTCCCTCTCCCTCTTTTTCTCCACCCTTCTCTTTTTACTTTCGGGTAGGAAGACTGCTGTCTGTGCAGTTCTGTTGCTGCAGTACATCAGCACACGTGGTTGATTAAGCTAATCTTTAGATATACTGTACATATATACATGAGCAAGCTGACATGTTCACTTTTAAACAAACAAGACATAATCATTATTTATCTATTCTTATTTTTCAAATTTACAATAAAAAAAAAGGGTTTCTGAGTTCCCTCAATTCTCCTGCGCGACACTGCTGTGGATACAGTGGCTCTATAAAAACACAGAGTCTGAATTGGGAATGATATCCTGAGATTTCCAGTGTACTTTTGGAGGTGACATGTTTCACCTCCTAAACCATGAGTTGTATAATGTAACCTTTTCTTTTTGGCACAGAGCTGAGTTTGTTGCTTCGTCAATAACCAGAGCTGTCAGAGCTGCATGCCTGTAAGCCCATGAGGTACAGTAATACTCTTCTGATAAAGCCCGTCTGTCCTCTGGCCTGTCTGTCTTTTTATTCGTTTGTGTCAGCTTTGTTTCTCTCCCTCTTTATCGTTCCCCCTCTGTGCTCCCCTCTGCTCTCTGTTATAATTCAAGCCTCATCTTAGCCTCAGAAATTAATCTGAAGTTCCCACAATGAGCTTAGATGGCATTACATATGCAAACAAAAGTCTGATATTAAAAATCCAGCTTTGCCGCTGAAGGGCTAGGCAAGAAATCATTGTTTTTATTTTAAGCAATGCTTTGTAGATTTGTATTTGAAATGACAGGATTTGGAGAAAATGAAATATGTTATGTTTTATGGCTTACACTCTACGAGCAGATGCCTTGGTGCCGGTAATCATCCATTCAGCTTTCGTGCATTTTTTTGGTTTGTTTGGTCTCTACAATAGCAGCACTTGGTGGTTTATGTTACGGAAATAGCAGATTCAGATGGCAGCTTAAAAACTAAATTACAGAGAATTATATTTTTTAAGAACACTGAATTGAATATAGGCTCAAAAAGACATGTTTTTGTTGTTAGATAATGACTGGCAGATAAATGTACTGAATGTAGACACGGAAAATATGGAGACGGCATTCGTCTTTCATAAAATGAAATACTTCAGAGCGCTATATTGCAAGCTGTAATCTTGATCAATAAATGCGATGAAATTTCTGCGCTACGTAATCACAATATAGCGCTCTGAAGGCACGCACAGCACTTAACTTTTAAAAGAAATAACTTGTGTCTATTGTACTTAGTAAGCACTAAGCATTGACACATCATGCTTCTGTCTGTCATGACTTTCAGGCACAAAAGCCGACCATGAAGAACTGACAGCAAAAATATCAGAATGTGAGTTGCTCATACATCAGCGTAAGGATACAGTTAACATTGAGAACATTTCCTTTGCTATGTACCATCACCTATTTTTACCTACTACTAAAATGACCTTTTAAACTCTGTAGCAATCTGAGTTAGCTGTGGATGGATTTTATATTTGCTTGCTTGTACTTGAATACTTGGGTATTCATTTGTGTTGTTGTTGATTAATTACAATTTAAACCTAATTTTAATGACTGCAGGATCTGTTAATGTTTCTTTGACAAATTACTCCACTCCTTTTTCATATGTGATGAAACAGTGTTCTGGCACGTGGCTCCGTAAACATGGAGGTTCATGACTTAGTAATGAAATAAAACTCGACAGGAAATTGAATCGGAAGGAAAGCGACGCTCACCCCGCTCTGAACTAGATTACGATTGGAGGGGGCCGGGAGAGAGCGGTGTATGCATATGTTCTCAGCTCTGTGCACAAATGTATGTGTCTTGGCATGTGTGTCTGGCTGATTAGGTCTGGGTGCTAATGCATTTATAACCATTAGCCGGCACGTTCATTGATCACAGCCCCACAAAAAAATTAACTGCACGAATGTGCATAAGTCTGGCATCTTTAATTACAGTTCATAGAAAGAACAGAGAAGCAGCATTTATCCAACCACATCCCCACACGTTTTCTAATCCAGTGGTTTGTTTGAAGATTGCTTGCACTACTGGTCGGATTTTGTGGTAGATATAATAGTGTCCTTCTGAGGCTTATCACAGGCAGCTCAGTGAAACATGGTTAGTTTGTTCACTCAGTGTGAAAATGACAAGGCTGCAGAAGCATTTGCTTAAAGACTGCGCATGCCAAGACAAAGGTTTGGTAAGTGTACCGTCTGTGGCCCTGCACTAGTCTGTCGGCAGCTTTACGGCTGTGTTGAATTGATGGTGGGACAAGTCAGTAAGAGAGATCACTCTGATTGTCTGTTCAGCTTAGTGAACGGTGGAGGTTCAATGCACTGGAAGAGAATGGAAATGACAAAAAAAACAAAACCTTTGCGTTATTGCTGTGTTTCCGTTACCCGTTAAAGGAGCCAATGTATTTTAAGTTTGGACTCTGAGCCAATCAGAAGTGACTATGTGGGTGGCTCTCAAGTTAAAGTGAGTCAGAGCAGAGTCGCCTCGAGGAGACTCACCTGTGAACTCACCCGTGTGTGGGATGAACGGTGTTGAAGCATTTTGCTAACATATTGGCGCAAGTGCTATTTTGCTGATTGTTTTATTTCTGTACAAGTTACCGTGTCATCCTCTCTTATCCTGAAGTCAGGTGACGCATGTTTGTTTTTTTTTTATTTAAAAAGTAGAAAAGTGTTAAATGGACTTCAGACGCTAACTCTTGGCTAGGACAGTTGTAAGAAACAGCTAAAACTTCAAGCATTTGCCGTCACTAAGGACGAAGGAGGATAACAGGAGCCACTGTTGCTCGATACGAATCTGGATTAGGACAAACTCGACCCAGCGTGCTGGACCAGTGAGATTACATGGACAATTATCAGCAT
>JASGAT010354431.1:0-10595 GCA_030220025.1 Chelon auratus | reverse complement strand
GATAACTGCAACAATTTGGGTGACAGTCCAGTTCTCTGACCAAGCTCTAAAAATGCTATGTTTCACGGCCACAAACAACACAAAAAAATCACAAACCACAAAAATCACCACAAAAAATCACTCGATCGCTGTCCATCTTGGCTCATGAACTCCTTCAACGACTACAACTCAAATTGGTTGCTCCAGTTATCACTTCCTGTTCAACCCAGGAGTTGGTACATTCCCTTTCCGGTTGATGGGGTCATTCAGAGGTCACTGAGGGCATTGAGAGGCCATTTACAGTATTCAAAAATGACATTACCCACTTTACTGTCTGAGTCTGTATACCAACCGAAAGATAATTTATTGAATTATTTACAGTTATTTGAGATTGAGACCTCCAATAGCACCAGTAGTTTCAGTTTTGGGAAATAGGGCTTGAAATGTACCCAACGAAATCTGACTCATTCTGTAGGTCATTTAAACCTCATCCTGAAAGTTGGCAAAGTGATTACAAATTTTTACATTAGTACTCACCAGTGATGTGGTAGCTGACTTGTCGATTAAGGGCAGAGCTGTCATCATCTCTAGAGTTCAGAACAGCCACTACCTCGCCTGGGGGGTCACTCTCCTGAACTGAACCAAAGTAGTAGTTCTCTGTAAATTTGGGTGGGTTGTCATTGATGTCCAATACTGCCACTGTCACAGTGGTGGTACTGGAAAGACACAGGGTCTCCCCTAGGTCTGAAGCCACCACAGTGAATGTATAGGATGGATTAGTTTCATGGTCCAGGGCCTTGAGTGTGGAGATCCAGCCAGTGTTAATGTCAATGTTAAAGGTGCCAACCAACATTTCTGAATCCTCTTCTGACTGGATTAATGTCCCAAGTTGGTATGTTACCTGACCATTGGCGCCCGAGTCTGGGTCTTGTGCCCGGACTTGAATAATTTTGGTTCCAATTGGCATACCCTCCATAACAATGACGTCATAAGAGGTGGCTTCAAAGGCTGGTTTGTTGTCATTTAGATCCAAAACTTTGATCTCAACATCAACAGAAATTACAGAATCCAGCTTAGCCTGATGTACAGTGGCAGCTACTTTGAAGTAGTATCCTTGGATTGCTTCATGGTCTAGGGTTTTATCAAGTTTGATTACTCCTGTATCTGTTTCAACCACAAACACCCCATTCTGGTTGTTTTCACCAGTCTCTCCATTAACCAGGGCAAAGGTAGGTGAGTGTGAGGAATATCCAAGAAGACTGTTAAGGTGCACCGTCCCTACGGCTGAACCTATGGGGGTGTTTTCTGGCATGCTAAATAGGTAATAATGTTGCCTGAAGGAAGGAATGTAAGTGTCTGCTGCATCTGCAGAAAGAACATGGATATAGACAGACACTAGAGAGTGTCGAACTGGATTTCCTCCATCCACAGCCTTCACAAAAAACGATAATACAGAGTTCTTTAAATGGCTGAAGCTGCCTTTAGTAACCATCCAACCACTGTCTGGATCGATCTCCAAAATGTCTACCACAGAGACATGTGCTTCACTGTAAAGTGAATATTTAACTTTGGCATTGGTGCCAAAATCAGGGTCATGAGCCTGAACATGTGTCACCAAAAAACCTTTAGTCACATCAGATCTGACTGAAGCTCTGTATTCCATAGCACAGAAGTAAGGTGCATTATCATTTTCATCCAATAAAGTAACTTGTACTGTACAGTAAGAGACACGCCCACCCGAATCTTGAGCTGCAACTGTAAGAACAATGTCTTTATTGGCAGGGTCCTCACGGTCAAACTTTTCTGCGGTGTAGATCTGACCACTTGCATCAATGCTAAACTGGTCCTTGCCCACATCATTAATGAAAAAATACGTGATGTGACCAAATAGTCCAGGGTCTGCATCTGTCGCCTTCACCTGGAATTTTAAAAATTGTTTCAGTCAATCCAGACATTTATTTTATAGTTACTTCAGAGAAATTATAGGAGGAAAAAAATGTTCAATTAATCTCACTAGTACTTACCTGTATTACTTTGGTTCCCACAACAGCATTCTCTCTTAACTCTGCCTCATAGATATTCTGTCCGAACAGTGGACCATACAGGTTGGCCCCCACCACTTTAACATGAACCTGTGCAGTGCTGGTAAACAGCCCATCAGCCACTGAAACATTGAGGCTGTAGGCAGGCTCCATCCTTTGCTTACGATGGCTGGACAATGTGATGATTCCAGTCTTTTTGGCCATCACAAAATTCATTCCTTCATTTCCTGACAAAATACTATACTCCAGCTTGTCATAATCTGAGCTGTCAGCATCTGAGGCCTGGACACAAGTTATAAAATGACCCCTGGGTGCTAACTCATTCATGTATGCCTCGTAGAGCAGCTGGTTGAAAACTGGAGGATTGTCATTTATGTCATTCAACACAACAGTCACTGATACTTCACTACTCAATGGTGGGAATCCATTATCAGTGGCCCTCACAATAAAGTCATACTTTTGAACTAGTTCATGGTCTAGGATACGTGCTGTTAGGATTAACCCACTGCTACTGTCAATGTGAAAGTATTCTGTGCTGTTATGGGTATCTGAGAAGATCTGGTAGTGGACAATGTTGTTCTTCTCCGAGTCTTTGTCTGTGGCCGTAACTTGTAGTGCTGGAGTTCCAATCATGGCTGTTTCAGACAAAACTACCATGTAGGACATTTTCTGGAAGACTGGTGGGTTATCGTTTATATCATGGACCAACACATCTACATTAACCTCAGCATGGGCACCAGTCAGATAGTCTGTGGCTCTGATGGTCAGGTGGTAAGATGATGCAGTTTCATAGTCCAAAAAATGGATGACGCTTATGACTCCGGTATCAAAACCAACATCAAACTGAAGTGACAGATCTCCATCAACAATGGTGTAGATAATGTTTTGACCCTCAGGGCTGGTTGCATTGATGCCAAGTACAGGTGTGTGCAAAGCAATATCCTCATTCACAGAAACAGAATAAAATGATTTGTCAAAGACAGGCATTGCTTTGTTAACTATAGTGATCGGGAACTCTACAGTAGATGAGAGGGGTGGATAACCACAGTCTCTAGCATATATTACCATTTGGTATTCTACATTGGACAAATCAGACTCAAATGATCTTTTAAGGTGGAGGCTACCTGTCTGCTGATTAATCTCAAAGTGACCATGGTCATCCTTGAGATAGTAAGACACATTTCCATTAATGCCTTTGTCACCATCTAACGCCATGACTCTAAAAATGGGTGATCCCGGTTCAGATTTTACTTGAACGGCTGCATAATAGGGAAGTCCAACAAACACGGGAGCATTATCATTTACATCCTCAATTTGCACTCTAACCATAACTCTTGCAACGTGCAGACTGTCATGTTCCCTTCTTGCCTCGACAACCAGATTGTAGTACTCTTGCTCTTCACGGTCAAAGGGTATACCTTTGGTCTGGATGACACCAGATGTTGGACGAATTCTGAAATGTGTACCAGCATTTAACAAGGTGTAGGTCAATGGTTCATTGAGACGGTTACCCACAGCATTGACCACAGCAACTTTGGTGACATTTGATATATTCTCTTTAATTGATGAGGTATAAATGCTCTGGGTGAACTTAAGACCAGAGTCCAGAGCTTCTCGGACAAGTACAGTCACCCAAGCCATGCTAGAGAACTTCCCATCTGAAACTTTGACATTGAAGCGGAAACAATCTTTGGAGAAATTTTCGTTTTTGACTATGATAATTCCACTATAAGGTTTAATGGAAAAGTGCTCCAGTACTCCCTCACTCAAAGAGTATGTGAGTGTTGTGTCCACTTTGTCTGGATCCATGGCTGAAACCTGCAAAACCTCTACTCCAGCATAGGTGGGGAGTAGCAGCACTGTTTCAAAAGCATATTTCGTGAAGTGAGGTGGTGAGTCATTTGTGTCAATTACTTGTATTGTGACCTCAGTTGGGTTGTCTGCTGTCAACTGTGGTCTACCACTATCCTTAACATGAACATGGAAGTGAAAGGAAGCAAATGTCTCATGGTCTAGATTAGCAATTGTTCTGATGGAGCCCGTTCCTGCATCAACTGTAAAGAACATTTTTGCAGTGTCCTCAACAATCTCGTAGACCAACAGAGCATTTTGGTTGTGGTCAGCATCAGTGGCCTTGATAACCAATGGTGAGTTATCTGAGTTTAAGACCGCACTGTTGACTGGTGCTACCTCACTGATGCTGCCATAATAGTGAAGCTGTTGGAACACTGGAGGGTGGTCATTCTCATCCACTACCTGGACCAGCAGAGTAGCAGTGGAGGCCATGCCAGCCATGTTGGTAGCTTGGACTATGAGGGTGTAAAAGGCAGTGGTCTCATAGTCTAGACACTTTTGAGTTGTAATCACTCCACTATATGGATTTATTTGAAAAAAATTATCTATGTTACCCTGCTTGATGTCATAAGTGAGGGTGGACTGGCTAACTGCACGGACTGTGGTGATGGAGGTTCCAACCATTGCATTCTCTGTGATCTCAGTCTGGTATTCAGGCTGAGGAAATTTTGGACTGGTATTGTCAGAGAGAGTGACTGCAATACGCACTATTGTTGTAGTTGACAATGGAGGGGCACCATTGTCACTGACTCTGACAGTGAGAACATAGTGGCCTATGCTGGATAAGTCCAGGTCACGTGCAACAGTGATACTACCCAAAACTGGCTCAATATGGAATGCATTTCCAGTGTTCCCTGTTGGAGGATTAGAAGGAAAAAATATTGTCAGTATGAAGTACAAAATATTTAAACATTCTGTGGCAATTATTTTGTTATCATAGGAGCTTACCCGATTCAATGGAGTAGCGCAGCTCTGCGTTCTTGCCTTTGTCTTTGTCCAGGGCAGTAACTTGAACTACAACTGATCCCACTGCTGCTGACTCATAGACTGAGCCTTCGTACAGAGAACTAGTAAATATGGGCACATGGTCATTTATATCTTCCACTTCAATTAGCACACGTGCCAGATTTCTTCTGTACGGGAAATCTTGGTCCTTCACCTATGAAGAAAGCAATATAATAAACCAAATCAAAAAGTCTTTCAGGGTCAGTCTGAATGGGTGAAGATGTTCTTTGATCTGATACACTTGGTGAAAGATTTTATTTTAACCTTGATGTATTGTGTGAACATCTAAATAATGTTTTTTGCAGTACGCAGTATAACAACTAAGCTTAGCAGGTATAACTGATGTTACTTTTACCAGTTGGAAACCATCTGCAGGATGAAAGAACCTGGGCAGTGAATGACTTCAGCATAACACTATAATTGTAAATGATGGCAAGACTGAGTGTAAAGGAGTCTGTTACCACAAGTTTGTGAATATATTGTATAGCACATTGCTGTCAGAACTACGACACACTTTAATAACATTAGTAATCCATCCTAGCACAAAACATGTCTTACAGTGACGGTAAGAATATGCTGGGCACAGGCCTCGTGATCTAGCCTCTGAGTAGTGTAGATGGTGCCTAGAGTGGGGTGGATACGGAACAGTCGCATGCTGTTTGGTTCTATGGAGCTCTGAAGAGAATAGGTCAGCCGGTGATGCTCATCGTGGTCTGATGCCAGGACCCGGACCACCTCAGTGTCAGATGGTGTATCTTCAGATATAGTGACATCATAAGTTGGTTGGGAGAAGATGGGATCATTGTCGTTGTGGTCCATAACAGTAATGTGAACCTGGAATAATGAAGGGCATTGACAATAGAAAAAGAGAGAGCAGGGACATAGATTAAAGAAGATATCATTGATTGACTTGTGCAGAGAAGTCCATCAAGTGAAGTAGGCTAACATTTGCAGAAGCCTGTAGGTCTGGAAGTAGGTACAACTACATCACAGGGACCACATGGGCCAGTGTATCGAATGAAGAGGCTATATAGAAGGCATGCCTATATAAATAGGTCAGACTCCTTAACATCACTCATCAGGCAGGAATTTGTATACATTGGATTTTCAAAATAAAACCACACAACTATTTACGGATAGTAACACCGATAACATTATTTAATATTACTGTTCATTGGGCTTAGTATGTGAACCAATTGAAAGCATTGAAAGGACACATAATCTTGACCGGGAATGGTGTGCTATAACACTTAAAACAGCCAATTTAGAATCACCAATTAACCCAGTGGTTCCCAAACTTTTTCTGCTGGGACCCCCTTTGGTACATAAGAAAATCTCCCCCCCCACACACACACACAAAATAAATATATATATATAAAAAATGTTCAGACTCCTTTGTAGATTTTTACATTGTAATTAATACAATCCTCAGCCTTTTTTGAACAACTAAAAGTAAACTTTAATGTTCAGTGTAACAGGTTTGCGTTCGCGTGGGAGCCCGTCAACAACCCTCTCATCGCTCTCATCCCGAGCCCACAAAAATACTCTCGTCATATCCCAATCACGCACAAAAAAGTCCTATCCCGCAAAATTCCGAGAGAAAGACTCCTAAATCCCGTCCTGCTCCCTATGTTGTTATCTAAAGTTGGGCGTCCGTCCTCCGTCCCGGTCCCGCCCGCTCCTGTTAATTATTTGCTCGATCCCTTCCCTATCACGTTACCAACAGTGAAATTGACTCCCGTACCGCGGGACTCCCGCGGGGAATAAAGTGACTCATGGGAGTCCCGTAAAATTGTGACCCTCTAATTCGACCCGAGCCCTGCGCCCCCCCCTGCAATGGCTCTGCGCCCGCCCTAGGGGGCGTGCCCCCCACTTTGGGAACCACTGAATTAACCTAATGAGCATGCCTTTTGACAGTGGGAGGAAGCTGGAGTACCCAGAGAGAACCCACGCAAAGACAAGGAGAACATGCAAACTCCACACAAAAAGGCCCAGTCAGCACACGGATTCGAACCTGGGACCTTCTTGCTGTGAGGCATCAGTGCTAACCACCTCTCCACTGTGCCGCCCTATTTGTATTCAATTCAATTCAATTCAATTTTATTTATATGCGTCAATAACGATACAGATTATCTTAGGACGCTTCCGATCTGAAATAAGGCCTGAAACCCCCACAGCAAGCATGAACAGGAAGAAACAGGAAGAAACCTTGAGCAGAACCCAGCTCATATGGAGCTAGGTTTCTGCTCAAGGTTTCTTCCTGATAAAAAGGAGTTTTGCCTTGCCATTGTCACCTTCATACTTGCTCTGGGGGTTTCAGGCAGAGTTTCAGACCGGATTTTGTAAAGCATCTTGAGACAATTTGTATTGTTATTGATGCTATATAAATAAAAAATAAATAAAGAAATGAATTAAGTGAATGACCTAAGCAATGATAAATGATACCATAGTGTATTTTAGATAAGATGGTGCTGTGCCTTTGAGGGCCTTGTAAGGAGGAGGGGTTTAAATTCTATTCTGGATTTTACAGGGAGCCAGTGAAGAGAAGCTAAATTTGAGTAATATGATCTCTGTTGCTAATTCCTGTCAGTGCTCTTGCTGCAGCATTTTGGATCATCTCAAGACTTTAGAGGGAATTATTGGACAACCTGATAACAATAACAAATACATGAAAGAGTCTTTAGTCGTCAGTTTTTCATCACAAGACAGGATGATTCTAATTCTGGTAAAAATAGGTAGTGCAAATAATTAGTTTGATGTGAGGGCAAAAAGAAGAATGTATCCTCATTGAATACAACCAAAATTTTACAAACAGTAGTCCTGCACATACCAAGATAATGCCATCCGGAGCTACATTAATACATGATGAATCTTCATGGTGCTTTGGGTCAAATAAAATACTTCAGTTTCATCTGAGTTTTGATAAATTTTGATTAGAAAGTCACAGTTAATCCCAGCCTTTATGTCTCCAAAGCATGATTGGAGTTATATAAACTGATTTGTTTAGTCTGGCTTCATAGACAAATATATTTCAGTCTACATAGCAATGGAAATTTATGCAATATTTCCGAATAATAGTACCCAAGGGAAGCATGTAAGACTTGAAAAGTAATCTTAACACAGAACCCCGTGGTACATGGTATGACTTAACTTTTGAAGTGGAAGAATTACCATTGGTCAGGACAAATGAATATGAACAATAATGCAGTTCCATTGATTCCTATAACAGCATCCAATATCCTAAGTAAAACACTAAAACACTGTTTCTGTATTATGATAAAGCTGGACTTTAATTTTTTTTTTTTTTATGAATTAATCGAAGTTTTGATATCGGTCTGTAGCTGACCAAGACTTCTGGCTTTAGAGTAGGTTTTATAAGGAAAGACTTGATTACAGTAGCCCTAAAACGACTGCGGCTTGTAGCCTTGTACCAAGAAAGAAAAGTATCGTAGTAGTATCATCAATTTGGTCAACTTCTTGGTAATGTCACTGATGTGCTATATTTTCTCCAATTGATGATTACTGTCTCACTGTGTTCCATGGTATATTTAATGCCTTGGAAATTCTTTGGTACCTTTTTCCTGACTGATATCTTTAACAATTTGATTCAGGAGTTGCAAGTTTTCGTACTGTTTATTACTATTACTATTGTTAGGGCCAGAGCAACAAAGTTGCAGGGGCCCAACAGGGCCATGCAACGTTGTTTTTGTACTGTTTATTATTATTTTTTTCTTCTCTTTCCGCCTCTTTGCTCGGTTTTGTCAGTGCCTAAACATGCATGAAAAGACGCTTTCGTTCACCCGTAAGGGTCTTGAGCATGGGTGTGGCAAAATAGCTCTGTAGCACCATCTGCGGACCAGCCCCTGAAGCCTGTTGTGCCTAAAAATCTGAGAATTTGCACACATATGTAACATCCCAACAAATGTCTTATTTTGCAGTGTGTTTGTAGTGTGACCTGCTGTTACGGCCAGGGTGATTGGATTCACTTCAAATGTTGTCAGGACAGCCTTATGCTTGTCATGATGACTTACTGCAAAACTTGTGAGTTTTCATTGGGCCTGTTCTGGTTGTCAAAGTAAAATGACTGACAGTAGGGCTATTTATTTCCCCCAATATTGTGATTGCGATTTAATATGTGATTTTTTTATTTATTAACACAATATTAGATACATTTAGTGTAAAATGTTCTTTCCCATAGGCTGGGCCTATTTGTTAGAATTAAATTAAAAGATGTATGACTTGAAATAAATGACATTTTTATTTAACTGCTCTTTACAGAAACATCTGTGGCTTTGCCACTGTGCATTTAAAGGGAAACTACTGTTTTTTACAACTTGGACCTTATTTCTAGCATAAAATATCATTATTTACTAACCAATATCACTTTTGTTTCATTTCCACTTGTTCATGAGATAATTAGATCAGCGTATATCCATATAGAGGGAGTGGTCAGGGCATCAAAATGCAGCCTCTAAATAACGCATTATCTGCAGCGAAACTTGTTCATTCCGCCAATACTTTGTTATGATACGCTAGTGCTATTACCCATTGAGTCCGGAGTTACGTGTTAACATCATCCCAGATAATGTCTTCTGACCTGTAATTTACTACTGTTAAGGTTCGTCCACAACCTCAAAGTCAGACAAATATTCAGCCGTGTTGCAAAAAACTAGCAGTAGCAAATTACAGGTAGACAAGCCGACGTCGCGGGTGCGCGCGCCGCTCAGAATATGCAGGTCAGAATAGGGTGGCCATATGTCCAGATTTAGGCCGGACAGTCCGGAATCTAAATGCCTTGTCCAGCGTCCGGCGCAGCCTCAAGCCAGACGCTTATTTGTCCTCCTTTTTGGAGTTGCACCTGAACGCAACGCTGCATATCGTCCAATGGTGTAAAAAAAAAAAGATTGGTTAAAAATGATTGGCTAAAAGCGATGTCACTCAATTCTCTGATTTCTCATTGGTTGAAAATGGAAACAAGCCGGCCCCTGTTCCCATGTGCTAGCTGTGTCACACATCTCACTGAATGTTTGCAGTGAAACTGCCACTGCCTCCACAGCCGCAGCCACCACCTCCCACATCACTGTCTCTGCCACCACCTCACACTCATCGTCACCCAGTCCAACAACCAGCACAGCATCCAGCTCCACACTACCAGAGACACCCTGTACCACCCCAAGAATGCCGCGCAAGCGTCCAAGGGACGATGACCTCCTGGCTATCTTGCGGGATGCCGGAATGGCCAGCCAGCGGTGCCACCAGGAGATCATGGACCAGATGCGGTCCTCCCAGCAGGGCTTTGAAAGCCTGATGACACGATTGATAGAGAAATTCTGAGTGTCATTTGGACATGTGATCCTCCCTCTATTTTTGTGTAATTTGTTAAGTGGTGTGTATATATTTATATTTATAATTCAAAGTTTTTATAGTTTGTTAAGTTAAGTTGTATATATAATATCTTTTGTATTCAATTGTTTATTCTATATTTCTCATTTGATATTTTTTATTGCAAATAAATATTTACGTATCTTACCCAAGCCTTCATTTTTACAAAACAAAAACTCAAAACCATACTGTGGGCTACAAAAAGGTGAAGCATTCAATTTAGGGAAAACACTTTTATTTGTACACACAGAAAATAAAAAGTAAACATCAATCACAATAGAAAGAGCAAATGCATAGTAACAGTACATGTATTTAGAAGCTTTCAACCCTGAA
>JASGAT010354425.1:2280-12329 GCA_030220025.1 Chelon auratus | reverse complement strand
TTAAATAGACCCTGGTGACATTACGAAGCAAGCGGCGTCATCTCTCACTCACCAGGAACCATTCCAGCGAGCGTGGAGGTTGGGTAGCTGCCCTGGCCCGTGGGGGGAACGTGAGGGGGATACCCAGGTAAGGTTGTGTTGGCCATATCCCGACCTGCAGAGACAAAACAGAACACACAGAAGGCCTGTGAAAAGGTGCTGATTCCCGTTCATGCTTTTGTTGTGATCAAAGCTGCGTCAAAATGCAAAAGCAGCAGAAATATTTCAATCTTTAGCTTAGAATTGGAGAATAAGTGACTTAAATATGTAGTAGCAGCTAGAGAAAGAGGTTGTTTAAGAAGCTTTCTAGTCAAGTATGCTACGTGACTTCTCTCCTGTGGTAAAATGCAAAACTGTTCCTGCAACCGTACCAAACAGACGTTGCACTATTTGTTGTAAATGCTGCTGCTTTCAGCATCGTGACTCAACACCACCACCGCCACCACCACAAGTCAGTCAGCACACAAACTCAGATTTCACCGTAGTAGACACTCGAGCCGCCAGAGTAAAACGTTTCAAAGAGCAGCGTTACTCAACGCTGGGCGGCGTCGGTCCGCTTGTCCAACGGTCAACTAAAAACAAACAGCCGACGCAGCTCCGGGCGGCAGCTGAATTCTGGTAAATGTGCCTCCTCATTAAACAGTTCAAACTGTAAATATGGCAGAACCCCATAAGGCTCCTCTATTGCCCCCCCTCCTCCTCCCCCACTCCCTCTCTGCAGACCCGTCACCCGTCTGGCTGCAGATATTCAGCTCTGTAATTGAGAGTGACGGCTGGGCTGTCCTCGCCGGGCCGCGGGGACATTTGGACCGCGGCACGTAACCCCAATCTGCACAGCGGCCGGGGAAAGAGAGGGCCCCTGCTATATTGTCAGCTGCGAGGGCCACTCGGACTCAAAGGGACACTCATCTCCCAATGGAGATTTAATGAGGAACTAGCGGATGAAATGCGCCATAACACCGCAAGACAACAGTTGTCCATGTTGTCGCCTTCGCTAAAAAGGGCAGTCGGGAGAAACGGAGCAAGGAAAACGTTCTTTTTACGATAATCCAAAATATATAACGTCTTCATTCCTCTACTTCCTGCAGTTAAGCATTTTCTTAGAGAAGACTTTTTCATAGTTGAGATACTTTTTGCTGCATGTGAGCTGTTGTGATTAATCCCTTGTTTTCAGTCTACTGGGTTTACATTTTTTTAGATGTTTTGGGCTTGGCAGACTGTAAAAGTGGCTAAATTACTGCTAAAAAGACGTCAATCTATTAATCAAATGCAATCTGTTAAACAACATTGAATCTAAACGCTTCGTACTGTGAAGAGAATACAACCCTGTTCGCTAAAGGTTAACCTCGAAGCTATATGGAAAACTGAACCAGACTCTCAAACACTAACACTGTATACGCACAGTCTATATGTAGACGATAAAAGTCTATACATGGACAGTGTTACGAGGAACGGTTTAATTGAGGATGCAGCAACAAACTGGCAGGCATACCGGTTTGTAGGGTGAAGAGGCAGGATGACATGCTGAAGAAGAAGAAGGAGGAGGAAGTATTAGGGGAGAGAGGAACCATGGAAGTTAAGATGATTATGGGTGGATGGAAATCAAATGTGTTGCTAATTTCTGGGCTTTTAGTTTTAAATTCACCGAGTTACAGTATTAAAAGCTCCTCAGTGACCCACTGACCTGCTACACCGTTCAAATCCTGTATACATGTTAAATAAGGGATGTGTTACATGTAATTTAATATATATAGCACCATAATGCTCCAAACTGGATGCTTCTGTGTCATGGCAACCTTTTTCTTGCAGGACTTTTTTCATTTATTTTCTACTTATATTATATTGTAATGCAGAAGTCTAACAGCTAGCACCGATGCCTCACAGCAAGAAGGTTCAGGGTTCGAATCCAGGCCGACTAGGGGCCTTTCTGTGTGGAGTTTGCATGTTCTCCCTGTGTCTGCATGGATTCTCCGGCTGCCTTCCACCGCCCAAAGTAAATTGGCCGTAGGTGTGAGTGTGAATGGTTGTCTGTCTCTCTAGTGTTAGCCCTGTGATAGACTGGAGACCTGTCCAGGGTGTACCAAGCCTGGGATAGGCTCCAGCCCCTCCTGCGACCCTTCACAGGACAAGCGGTAACAGAAGATGAATGAACGAATGAATGAATGAAGTCTAAGATTTATGCAAAATGTTCCAAAATATACTGAAGATGTAAAACATTACCGAAAAAATCAAAGCGGAGGTGAGTTCTCTCGTAAAGAACGTCTTTGACGGTCATGACCGTGAATGTTCCGCTAAAGAAACGATTCAACCGCTCCCCATTGTTTGCAAAACCTCGGCACTGATTGCTGCAATTGTGCGGAGGCCTGGCGAGATGTCATCTTTTTGGTTGAAGCGCCGAGACACGAGGGGCTCGCGGAGGTAAAGAGCTTTACAGAGAAGAAGAGTGAGGTCATGCCGGACCTTTCATTTGTAATAAGAATTAGTTAGATCCAAGCCAGTGCACATAAGTCAAAGGGAGCCGTGGGAGTACTGTAGGTGGGGGGTCCAGCAGGGGGGGTGAGGGTATTGTGTGTGTGTGTGTAGACAGGGGTAACTATTGTTTAACTGTTTTCTTCATTATTACCGCAGCAGCTACGGCGTGTTTAATAAAAACTAAATACTCTTATCTCTTCTTTGACATGTGACGAACATAATGACAACTGGAAACCTGGCCTTGCTGCACAGTCTCCGGGCAATTTAATTTATTTAATTTATTTTTCAAAATATGGAATTTGCAATTTCAGTGCAAGAAACGCAATTTACTGAAAGCTGACGTTGTGTAGCTAAGCGTGAGTCGCTCACACTTAGTCCTTCTGATTTTGTTTGGTTCTAATCCGGATTGGCAAGCGCAGATCGGACGCCGGTTCTGGGGTTTTTGTCCAAGTTTCACCAACTGAACTGAAAATCTTGACACTACACGACACGGAAAGTTTCTGAAACAGCATTCTCAGACTCGTATATATCATCAGCGCTGTATTTAACGTGGGCTGGGCATCGATATTATCCCTGATACCGATCCAGAGCATCAGGTCAGAGATCAATACTTGACTCTCGCTGGCGTCTTCAACCTCTATTCTGACCTTAAATACCTTTTCTTTTCTTTATACGCTCAGTGTTTAGAGCAGAGATATGGAAAAAAAAATAAATAAAACACAGACTGGAGATTGCATCCTTGAGAGTTTGCCGTCGTAACAGAGTCTTGTTTTTGTATATTCCAGGATGCAGTTGGCAGCGTCTGCCAGCAGCCCTGTGACCGTTGCTTTATGTCCCCCTTTAAAGCCCTCTTTCACAGAGGCGCCGATCGGGGAGAACTCTCTGTGCGGCGATGATAGCCTCATTAGCTGCTCCCTAGCCTTTGTTGTTTTTACAACAGAGATATGTGTGTCCAGATTCTCATTAAAAGACGGGCTTCTTCGCATTGTCCGCTCCCTCTGACAGTCCCCTTAGATTGAACGCCAGCGAATCAAGGTATTTATTTTTCCCCTCTTTTCTCTCTCTTTCCCCTTTGGAAAATCAATTCAAAGATTTTTTGGTTTGCTGCTACAAAAGCCTGTTGATTTCTGTCTTAATTTGAAAAGTGGCCGCCGAGCTGGGAATACAGGATTTAGTTATTTCTTCTTTTTTTTTTGCTCTTGGTGCAACTAAACGTCTGACTTCAGCAGATATTTGACAAAAAAGGTAAAAACAAACGACGGCATTAGGTCGTAGAGTCCTCACTTGAGCAACGTGGCTGGAAACATTATGCACAGCTTTTGCATTAACATCAACCCCGCTTCTTAAAACTCGAACTGAAAAGCGCGGGGTGACCTTCTCCTTTATCTGGCACACGAACAAAGTCATTTGCGAATGACTCTTTTGCTTGCAAGAGTATTAAATTTAGCATGACAGGGACACCTTCATGTTTGCTACAACAACAACCGAAAAATCTCTGACCTCCATTTTCTAGGCTATATGCGCGGAATGGGGCAATTTATCACAAGCCAAAAAATCTCGGCGCCCTAATTAATTACAACTAAGTAAAGAATGTTTGGAGAGCCAAATTGCTTTAATTCCCCGAACGCCGACTGAAAGTCATTCATTATCAAATGTGTGCTCAAAGGTTAGTTTGCTTTTGTGAAGACGAAATAAGCATTAATTTTCGGAGCCTGCGTTTCCCCCTGTGGGAAGACACGCGGGGCCCGGTTTGTCGCGAGGCCACACATCACCGGTGGCAGGTTCACCGTCTGATCGTTGCTCGCTGCTCACTGGTCAACGGCGGGTCTCCGAGAGCACTCGCTCGGCTTAATTGAAGTGCTCCTCGCTGGGTGGAAGTTAAAAAAGAGTGCACGGAAGGAGCTGCTCGAGGAGGAGAGGTGTCATTGACGCGGGGGGTTCTTAAGCCTGTAGAGGCCTCCATTAACAGGCCCAGCGGGGAATATGTTTAGAGTCTTCAGCATGCAGTCAACGAGTGGAGATGTGTAAAACTCCCACTGAATGCTCATGGGGAATCTCCTCCACTACGCCTTGAAGATTGGGGCCCTTAAATCCGAAGCGCCGTCGAGAAAACAGGTGGGCCCTGACTAATTTCAGGAAATACAGAAACCCTCTATAGAAAATAGTGGACAATCGGCCGTATCGAGGCCATCTCTCCATTTATTTCTCTAAAATACACATTTAAAAAAAAAAAAAAAAGAAAAGTTCCGAGCTCCTCCCTCTGCTATTCATAAATTCACCCACGGCTCACACCATTTGAATTTTAAGCGGTTCGAATGAACAAGAATAAGAAGCACTTGAGATGAAATCCATCTCTCGAAGGGAATTCATCAAAGAAATTACTTCCCATATCAACAATAGAAATTACCTCACAATATGCAATTGTCCTATCCACATATTCATGGAACCCTTTGGTGTTTTTATGGGGTAAGAGGGACTATTTAGCAGGTTATACAGCGTTAATGTGGAGGAAAGGGAGAAAGATAGAGAGAGAGAGAGAGAGAAAACAGTTTTAATGGAAGTGGCTTCTTGCCTCTGAATTTCGATGATGTGCACAATGCCCTTAAATCCCTTTCTTATTTGAGGCTGCTTTGCAGGTACTTTTGAGCCTTAATAGGATAAGCAGAGGACACAAAAGATTTCTATCTCTCAAGTCTGTCAGCTCGCCGAGAATCCCGATCTCTGCCAGTGAGCGAATCTCGAATCATGAATCATTCATTTTTAATAGATTATGCAAATTCCGTCACATAAAAATCAACAAGATCAATAACCGGCGGCGTTTTAATTGGGTGTTCGAAAAACATTTTAAGGATGAACATAATCTCCAGTTCTTTTAGCCCGTAAAGACACAATTAATTTGAAATTGGATCTCGGCCTAAATGCTGCAGATAATTTACTGCTTTTTCTTTCTTTTTTTTTTTTTTCTTTTTTTTGCACGGCTTAAAATTCCTCTGCTAAGCTTATCGCTGGCAAGTAAACTGTAATGCTCAGCCATTAGAGAGAGACCACACACCTGAATATCACCTATTATCCACACAGGCGGGGCACTGGGGGGAAAACCAAGCAGAGGAGCCACTAACCAAATAGCAATTACCAAGTGGAAGTAAGAGCAGTGTTTGTTCCATTACTTTGACCTCTGCACGCTTTATTTCCCTGCCTCCAGTGAGATCATGCATCGGTTATTCGTGGTGGAATAACTTTATGCACAAAAGCCAAATGTTTTTTTTACGTGCAAACACACCGTTCTGATGTGCTCACAATCCCATCTTTCTTCCTCTCCGTGTCTCTTTGCACCTGTAAGGCAGGTAAGGAGAGCCCTCCTTGCAGAGACCATCTAAAATATCCCAGGTGCAAACAAAGCTGCCCCGCAGAGCCGGGGGCTGCTGCTTTCTGCAGGGGCCATCAGTGCACAAAGGACAAACACACACCTTTCTTCTCAGGAGGCCTGCCTTACAGGGGAAATCTACCTCCCACATATTAATGAGAAAAGGGCCCTTTCTTTTCTCATAAGACTGCTTGGCTATCATTTGAGAAGGAGGGCTGCTGCAATTTTCAATCACCCTGTCCTCCCCCCCAACGCCGAACTCGTTGCCTTTGATGGCTGCTGCATAATTATATGAATTTTAATAAAAGCTCTGTATATTAATCTCAGGCCCCCGACAGTCATCGTAAACTTTCAGTAAACTTAACCTTCTTCTTGGTAATAACGCCGCAACAACGGGACAATATTTCAATTAGCCAGGCAGTCATTAACTGTGACAAGGAGAGGAGACAACTAGGGGGGAGAAACAAAGAGGGGGGAGANGAGAGAGAGAGATAGGAGGGGTGAAATAAATGATCATGGTGTTAGAGTAAGGCGGCAGAAATGCCAGAGCGTATTTACAGAGGCACATTACTCGTGCTTCCAGACACACAAACTGTCTCCTGGTGAACAAATCGCAAGAGCAACACAGCAGCAGCCAACAAGCCTGCACGGTGGCCTTTTCTTTTTCTTTTTTTTTTCTCTCTTTTAATACCCCGAGACCTTGCTCTGATACACAGTCATAGTTCTGATGTGCTGACACCCAAAGGTCCTTGTCCAGCGGTGACTGAACAGCTCCCCTCCCCTCCCAATATCTCTTATCAACCTGCCCGCTCAGCAAAAAAGCACACAGCAGCAAAACGGAGGACGGCTGCTAAGCTTTTATCGCGTCGGTTGTACCACCTTTTCAGCTCAGAGTGAAACGGTGTTATTAAAAAAGTCTTCACACTTAACTTTTTGGTTTGCCTTTATTGTGTCACACATTTCATTTTGCCTTTGTCAATTGCACAAGCACGTTTGGCGTCGACTTTTCTCGTCCTTTCACACGGTTCAAAACCCCCTCAGCTGAAGCTGTGGCCCGGCGGCGTAAAGGCGTACTGTACGGCACTTGATCTTACCTACAGGGTAGCTTTGCGACACGCTGGGGCCCAGGTCTGGGTTGGCGCTAGAGGATAAACTGGGCTTGACTTCGTCCAGGCTGGAATTCAGGGCAGGGAGCGAGTACTCATTAGCCTGGGAAAAGGACAGTTGAATCATTACACAACCAAACAATACCTAGATGGAAATCCTCCTTTCTTCTCCTCCATTAAGCGCTCCACACAGGCCTGTGCGAGTATAAATTTGTATGAGCGCATTGTGTGTGTGCTCATGCTGCAGGGTGGCAGTTCAAGCATATCATGAATGTATTTTGGTATTGTCTGAGAGGAAGTGGGATTTTGAGATGAGTGAAAAGCCAAGGCGTCAGCTGGCCCTTTGTGCTTGACTGCAGTCCTACCCCTGATCAGCCAAGGGAGAAAGCAGTTCTGCTTTGTTACAGACACACCATGTGGCCCTGTTTGAGAAACACCATTCACTTTCTTTTTTTTTTGGCCTTTTTTTTTTGCTTTTTGCTTTTAATTTACAGTCTAAACCACCTTTAAATTTCATTACCTCTTACCTCTGAATGGAATCACTTGTACAACTTGCACGTTTTGTCCCGTCAAAGCCCTTTTAAGGGTTGTTTGTGTTAAGGTGTAGGCTTGAAGGGATGGTTCACCCAAATCACACACACGAAAAGAAAAAGAACACAGCGACGTCAAGCTGTGCGGCTATCGATGTGCACTTGTGAGACTTCCCTCTGAACGAAAAAGGGAACGCTGCTTTGATTTTTCTGCAAACGGCAACTTTTTTTTAACGAAATAAACAACAAAAGTTGTTTTTAAAGTTTGCTAGAGCCAAAAACACCAAAGTTACACCAAAGCCATTACAAATATGAGATTTTGGTCTTTTTTTAATATGATTCTTTTTACAAAAACTCTTTTTTATTTGTTAAATAACGAAATAAATAACTCTTAATTAGCAAAATCGCAGCATATCATTAAATATATGATTAAAGAATTACTGGCCGGACATTTAATACTAACTTTAAGCAACTGAGACTATTTGATATCAATATATTGTGGTGGAAAAATATTAATTACATCTTCTGTACAATACAAAGAATTACTGTTTCAAATAATTGTATTTGTGGCGTGAATAAAATCTCTTCCCAACTTCCTCCTTCATCGCCATGTTTGCTTTTGTAAAAATGCTTGAAGACACTGACGGCAGATGTTAGCAGTTTTTCTTTTTTTTTTTTTTTTAATGAGATGAGACTTCCGGAGTCTGAGTGTTGACAATGTTCGTCCAGAGCCCACTGTGAGTGGCTCAGTGGGCCGCGCTCCCACAGGGGGGACGCCCGTGACCCCGCTCTTGTCTGCCACTATCGCAGATAAACTCTAATTGTCTGCTACAACTGTTCACTGGCACAATGTCGGATGTTTTCCTCTATTCTCGCCGGCCTCAGACGCCAAACAGACGTTTTATCATGCAGATAAAGGGCAGGAGGGGGAACGCTGAAAAGATAGGTCTGAAAGGGATGACCAAATGGCTAGCAGAAGTGTGGGAGGGGTGAATCCATTCGGTTTTGCATCTCCAGAATGGGCTTTTAATGCCTCGCTACAGAGCCCAGACACTGGCTAATAGGGGCACATTTTGCAGAGAGAGGGGGGAAAAAAAAACAAAAAAACATGAGGCACCCATAAAAGGGACAGAGCTCTGATTAATATTGCATTAAATTAAAGCTGATTTTTCTGGACTGTTCGTGGCCTCGTTTCTTTTTTCTTACTTACTCGCCCTCCCTGTTTTTTTTCTGGTCCAACCCCTTTTCCCTTTGCCTTTTAATACTCTCCCTGACGCTCTTTGTGATTGCAAGTCATTTCCAATTCGTTTTGGTATTGATCTTCCAGTAGAAATCAGTTTTGTAATTAGCTGCAAATTAGGCCCTCTTCTGGAGGTGAGGCCTGTCCCACTGATTTATCACCTGCGTAATTCGCCCCGATTGGAGAGAAATTAAAATGAACTCAATTAGGTGACTGCTTTTGCTTTATGGGTCCGACTTGTAGTTTGGGTGGGAGAAATTAATAGTCTCTTGTTGTTTAATAGTATAATGAAAGTAAATAAAGGTTATCCATTGTAATGAGCCCAGAGCTGTTAATAAGCTTTGGTTTCTGGCTGTCGTTTTGGCGTGATATGGGGAAGGGGGGGGTGGCTGTTTCCCCAAATGCCTCTTAATTTTTAAAATGAGGATGGATGGCAAGTGTGGGGTTTTTAAAATAAGGAGTGTTTGCAATGCATGCCGCGATAAAAGGAGTGATTTCGCGTTGAGACGTGTCGCAGAGGCGGAAAGTAAACAGAGCAGGCGAGAAGCAGCAGCCGAACACCGCGGCGCAGATGAAGAAAAATCTAGGTATCGATTAATTTCATGTTGCCTTACTGTTATTCTCAATTACAGGGGGTACAGGGAATGTGTTTTTCATCACAAAATCAATAACGTGTGGGAGTTTTCCTAGTGATCCCTCCAGCTTTATACATGCTACGACTGTAATCCAGCGGCCATCTCAGACGTTTGTTTAATTAGCTCTCTGGTAATGGTTTGGGAATATTTGTGACAGAGGTGATTGGGTTTTTTTTTTGTGTTTGTGATTCAGCAGTGGATGCACTACTATTGTGTTGTGTGTGTGTGTATATATATATATATATAAAGAAGTCGTAGTGCAACTCACCTGTTCAGGTTTGATATGCTCCGACGTAGGGAAGACGTCAGGGTACGAGGGGCGTTCAAAGACCCGGTCCAGCGCTTCCAGCTGCTGCTGGGTAAAGGCATCTGCCCTCAGGTGTTTCCGTAAACTCTCCACACTACCCTGAGAATCACTGTTTGGGCCAGAACCATCTGAACCATCTACAAGAAGAAAGAGCAACATTCGAGACACTGACCCCGGGAAGCTGGCCTTAACTTCAAGCTATGCACTTTATATTCTCCTCATGTTTTTATTTTTATTTTTTTTTCCTCTTGCACCACCTCTGTGGGGGGACAAAAAGGGATGGAGTGCAGGTTTTTTCTGCACCTTAATGCCTGTAGTGAGCCACTGGCTACATCACACAGGCTGCTCCCCTGCAC
>JASGAT010354422.1:0-11643 GCA_030220025.1 Chelon auratus | reverse complement strand
ATCTGAAATAAAAGAGGACACAAGGTGTTAACTTTCAGTCAGGAAATATTAGCTAGGAAGCTAAGAAGAGCTAATAATAGCTAGGAAGAGCTACCATTAGCTGGGAAGCAAGGGAGAGTTACTTTTAGCTGGAAAACTAGGAAGAGCTACTATTAGCTGGGAAGCTAGGAAGAGTTACTTTTAGCTGGAAAACTAGGAAGAGCTACTATTAGCTGGGCAGCTAGGAAGAGCTACTATTAGCTGGGAAGCTAGGAAGAGCTACTTTTAGCTGGGAAGCTAGGAAGAGCTACTATTAGCTGGGAAGCTAGGAAGAGCTACTGTTAGCTGGGCAGCTAGGAAGAGCTACTATTAGCTGGGAAGCTAGGAAGAGCTACTGTTAGCTGGGAAGCTAGGAAGAGCTACTTTTAGCTGGGAAGCTAGGAAGAGCTACTTTTAGCTGGGAAGCTAGGAAGAGTTACTTTTAGCTGGGAAGCTAGAAAGAGCTACTATTAGCTGGAAGGCTAGGCTAGGAAGTAGCTCATTACTAATAGTTCAGTGTTTTCTTACTTTGTGCTGGAGCCGGCGGAGACTCTTGGACAGTTGGACGAACGAGAGACGAGGAGGCGGAGGAGGAGGGTGGTGGACTGGGGGAGTGGGACATGGGTGGAGAGAACCGGGTGAAGCCCTGTGCAGCGGTGGGAGAAGGAGCGATGGGAGCGATGAAGGTGGGAGGAGGAGGAGGGGAGGCAGCAGGAAGTTTAGAGGAGGAGGAGGAGGAAGAAGAGGAGG
The DNA here is from genome assembly GCA_030220025.1 of Chelon auratus. NCBI lineage: Eukaryota > Metazoa > Chordata > Actinopteri > Mugiliformes > Mugilidae > Chelon > Chelon auratus. The sequence goes on along the minus strand of JASGAT010354422.1, from coordinate 10,875 downwards.
CGGGGGGAGCAGCAGCAGGGAGAACAGCCGAGACGAAGGTGAAGGGAGCAGAGGAAGGAGGGATGGGGTGAGGAGGAGGAGGAGGAGAAGGAGAAGTCGGTGGAGCGGCCGCTGCAGCGAAGGATGATGAGTTTGGGCTCGGCGCTGTGGCGGCCACGTTGGCGGCCACGTTGGCGGCCATGTTGGCGGCCACGGGCTCCTTTACGGAGTCTGAGGATGGAGCAGCAGGAGGTTTGGAGGTTGTAGTTGTTGGTGCAGAAGGAGCAGTAGTGATGGTCAGTGGAGGAGAGGAGGAGGAGGACGGCTTGTCTCCAGCAGAGGGAGACGACGCTGTGACGTCCTCAACTGGACTCTTCTGTAGAAGGACGAGGAGACGAGGAGACGTCAGACGTTTTTTTACTGATCAACCATAAAACTTTTACCTGGAACCTGAACTCACCGTCTTGCTCCTCTGAGATCTCCTCTTCTCTCCTCCCTTCTTCTTCCCTCCTTCAGTCTGAGAATCAGAGAGGGGGGGTCATAGTGATCAAACGGTTACCGTGGAGACCACATAAAACAACGTGATCTAGATAAACATGTGTCCACATCAAAACATCAACCACTGCAGAAGATTAGTGACGAAGAGGAGCACCACGTCTACTGGAGACAGAAGAGGAAGATGACAACGTAAGTAAAGGAGGACATGAAGGAGGAGGACGAGGAGGAGAGAAGGAAGAAGGAGGAGGAGGAGGAGGAGAAGAAAGAGAAAGAAGAAAGAGGGAGGAAGATGAAGGAGGAGGAGAAATAAGTAGGAGAAGAAAAAAGGAGGAGATGGAGGAGGAGGAAAAGGGGGAAGATGAAGAGGAAGAAGAAGAAAACATAAGTAAAGGAGGAGATGAAGGAGGAGGAGGAGAAGGAGGAAGAGAGAACGAAGGAGAAGGAGGAGGATGAGGAGGAGAAGAGGAAGAAGAAGGAGGAAGATGATGGAGGAGGATGAGGAGGAGAAGAGGAAGAAGGAGGAGGAGGATGAGGAGGAGACGAGGAAGAAGAAGGAGGAAGATGATGGAGGAGGAGGAGGAGAAAGAGGAAGAAGAAAGAGGAAGAAAAAGGAGGAAGAAGGAGGAGGAGGAGAAAGAGGAAGAAGGAGGAAGAAGGAGGAGGAGGAGAAAGAGGAAGAAGAAGGAGGAAGATGAAGGAGGAGGAGAAAGNAAGGAGGAAGAAGGAGGAGGAGGAGAAAGAGGAAGAAGAAGGAGGAAGATGAAGGAGGAGGAGGATGAGGAGGAGGAGAAAGAGGAAGGAGGAGGAAGATGAAGGAGGTGGATGAGGAGGAGAAGAGGAAGAAGAAGGAGGAAGATGAAGGAGGAGGATGAGGAGGAGAAGAGGAAGAAGAAGGAGGAAGATGAAGGAGGAGGATGAGGAGGAGGAGAAAGAGGAAGAAGAAGGAGGAGGATGAGGATGAGGAGAAGGGGAAAGAGGTAGAAGAAAGAGGGAGGAAGATGGAGGAGGAGGAGGAGGAGGAGGAGAAAGAAGAAGAAGCAGAAGGAGGAGGAGGAAAAATAAGTAGAAGAAGAAAACAGGAGGAGAGGAGGAGGAGGAAAAGGAGGAAGATGAAGCGGAAGAAGAAGAAAACATAAGTAAAGGAGGAGATGAAGGAGGAGGATGAGGAGGAGAAGAGGAAGAAGGAGGAGGCGTAGGAAAAATAAGTAGTAGAAGAAATCATGCGATAAGGGGGAGCATAAGGAAGAAGAGGAAGAAATTGGCAGAAAAAAGTGTCTCCTCCTCCTCCTCCTCCAGTCCTGAATGTCCTAGAAGACAACCAAGATGTCTCCAACGTCTCCATCTTTTGTTTTTCTACCCTGATGTCCACTCATTGGTAGATGATTAGCAGGGCATTACCTCGCCCTCCTCCTCCTCCTCCTCCTCCTCCTCCTCCTCCAGGAGGTGTTGTTGTCCACTCACCCCCAGAGCAGGGAAGCTGTGCTCGTCTCTGAGCTGGATCTCCACCAGAGCCACGTTCCTCTCCTCCTCCTCTTTGGCCAGTCGCTGCTCCTCCGTCAGACCGAACGCCGACTCCAGAGAACCCGTCGACTTCCTGGGGGTCAGAGGTCAAAGGTCAAGGGGACAGTTCAGGCTGCCTTGTGATGACTGGCTGTTTCCATGGAGACGGGGAAAAAAAAAAAAGGTGACCCGGCCTAGATACATGTCAATCACTGTAGAAGATTAGTGATGAAGAGGAGCACCACATCCACTGGAGATAGGAGGAATAGAGGAGGAGGAGGAGAAAAATTAAGAAGACAAGGGAACGGAAGGGCAAGGAGGAGAGGAAGAGGAGGATGAGAAGGAGGAGAAAAATAAAGAGGAAAAGGAAGAGGAGGAGAAGAAGAAGAATGATGAGGAGGGGGAGGAGGAAAAGGAGTTAGAGGAGGAGTAAAAGGTGGAGGAATAGAGGAATAGAGGAAGAAGAGAAGGAGTAGGAGAAAAATTAAGACGACAAGGAAAAGGAAGGACAAGGAGTGGAGGAGGAAGAGCAGGAAGAGGAGTAGAAGGAGGAAGTAAAAGAGAAGGAACTAGAAGACGAAGAGAGAGGAGGAAGATGACGAGAAGAAAAAGGGCAAGAAGGAGGACAAAGATGAGAGCAGGCAAAGAAAAGAGCAAAGGAGATGAGGAGAAGGAAGGAGGAGGCGCAAGAGAAGTAGAAGGAGGAGGACGAAGACGTAGGAGTAGAAGTGGGAAAAGAAAAGGAGGAGGAGGAGTAGAAGCAGGATGGAGGATAACGACATAGAAAGAGAAAAAGAAAGGAGGAAGGAAAAGGAAACACCAGCAGAACCACTGTCCGCCATTTTGGTTCCTACCACCTGAATCACCGTGGCGACAGCGGACTGAGTTTATCGGTTTCAAACAGACGAAGAGCTGCAGCTGTTCTATATTTATGTTACCCTTAAGAATATACAAGGGGGTTACCACGGCAACCAGAGCCGGGACCGTCCACCAGAGGACAAACTGTCCTCCTCAAAGACACGGGACGACCAGAGGAACACTCGATTTAACTGGCCTCACACCGACCTGCTGGGTTTGGGCGCTCCCCCCGTCTCCTCGGCGGCGGCCTGCGGCGGCCAGGAGTTCTGCTTCTGCACGCGCCCGCCGGACCCCGCCGCCGTCGCCTGGGAAACAGAAGAGGGCGCGGCCTGGGCGGACTTCCCCCTTCCTCTCCCCTTGCCCCTTTCCTCCCACTCTAAAGGAGAGAAAGAGAGAGAGAGTTTGTGATCTGCACCAGATTAAAAACCGTCTGATAATGTGCGTCCACTACCTCCATGGCCGTTGCTGAGCCTCTTGTCCCGGTTGACCACGGCGGTCCAGTTGCCCTCGCCGCCGGGAGGACGAAGGTTCCACAGAGGGACCCGTCTGGAAAAACACAACGGCAACGAGTCAAACACAGCGACTAGAGGACGACTACAGAAGCGGTGTAGCATTAGCGCCGTTCAGGTGACCTACTTCCTGCCCAGCTCCTCTATATAAACGGTCACTGGGCCGTTGTTGGGAGGCACCTCCTTGATGGTGGCGTTGTAGCTCCGCCCACTGCTGTTGAGCTGCACCTGAAGATCATGCCCAAAGACGTTAGAAGACTTAGACAACCAATCACAAACACACACATAAGGTCCCGTTCAGAGCCTAAATGTCCTGTGTTCACACCTGACATTAAAATGTGTCTCCAGTGAGCATCTCCAAACTGATCTGTCTGTCTGAATGTCTCTAATGGGTCTCCACCTACCGCTGTCTCAGAACCATGAACAGCTGTTTGTTGTGTGTGCACCATGACTTGGGGAGATGATACATGTTTTGGAACAACCTGTAAAGTCTCGTAAAGTCAACCTGTTTCTGTTCCGAAACAACGGCAGATTGTGATCCATGGTTCTGAAACAGCAGCAGAAAGAGATCCATGGTTTTGAAACAACAGCAGGAAGAGAACCATGGTTCTGAAACAACGGCAGGAAGAGAACCATGGTTCTGAAACAACGGCAGGAAGAGAACCATGGTTCTGAAACAACAGCAGATTGTGATCCATGGTTCTGAAACAACGGCAGAAAGAGAACCATGGTTCCGAAACAACAGCAGAAAGAGATCCATGGTTCTGAAACACCGGCAGAAAGAGATCCACGGTTCTGAAACGCCGGCAGAAAGAGAACCATGGTTCTGAAACAAGAGCAGAAAGTGATCCATGGTTCTGAAACACCGGCAGAAAGAGAACCATGGTTCTGAAACAGCAGCAGATAGAGAACCATGGTTCTGAAACACCGGCAGAAAGAGAACCATGATTCTGAAACAGCAGCTGATAGAGAACCATGGTTCTGAAACAGCAGCTGATAGAGAACCATGGTTCTGAAACAGCAGCAGAAAGAGATCCATGGTTCTGAAACAACGGCATATAATGATGCATTGTTTTGAAACAGCAGCTGTAATAATATTCTACTGCTCTCCAAATGACGTCGGTGATTATTTACATACAGAGCGAGAAACTGAGATCAGACCTTGAGACACATTTTAATCCCGGTTGTGAAAACACGCAATTAAAGTTGGAACCTTTCAACCCGATCACTAAACGTTAATACCAGGTGTGAACGAGGCTAAGAGACACAAACACACCTGGCAGTGATCTCCTACAGTAAAATGCATCCCAGCAGCGATACAGTAGTCCATCTTCTGTTGGGCTAAAAGAGGAAACAGAGAAAAATGTATAATTATGATTTAAGTATTTAAACAACCTCCTTACTTCCACACTGTTATAATCCACTCATTTCTGTCTGACTGACTTCGTTTCCCAGATTAAACTTCATCCACACAACAGAAAACGTTTGATTTTGGTTCCTCTTCTTGTTTTTTTTTTGCTCGGCTGAAGCCTGATACTGAAGTAATCACTTCAAAAATACCAGGATCGGCCTCACCTTTCTTGGTCTTGATCCAGACGTCGTACTCAACGTTTCTGAGCAGAGTCGGGTTCAGAGATCGCTTCACCCTCTCAGGCAGCTGCCGGCCACGACCGCGACCCTGGAACCAGAACACAACAGATTATACGTCAGCGGGCGCAGCAGGAAGTGTGTTCAATGAGGCGTCTGATCGTTACCCTGTAGCTCTGGCAGTTGGACCTCGTAGAAGTCGAGCTTGTTCCGTTTTCCACCCTGAGTCACAAAGAAAACACAAAACACAGTTACTAGAGTTGGTTTTATCCAACTAGCTTTATAGATATATAACCTGGAGAACCTTCACAGACATAGAGTCGGTCTTCTTGATAAAATAAGGAGCTACACTAATAATCATCAGCTCTTAGGTGAATTAAAAACCTCCACCTTCTCTTCACTACTGGGGTTAATATTCATTTAAAGTGAGTTGACGTGTTTCCTACCACAGCGCTTCGCCCGTTTCCAGGTCGGAGTCGTCGCTGCTGGCGCAGGCGGCCATGTTGTCGTCAATCAGGTTGTGGGACGGTCGGCCGGTCCGACTCAACGCGCCCCGGTCCACCTTAAACACGCCTTCATACAGCAGCTCGTACAGGATGGCTGCAGGAGACACACACGTTTATCAGACTTCACCATACGTACGATTCATTCATTCGTTCATCTTCTGTAACCGCTTGTCCTGTGAAGAGTCGCTGGGTCGGAGACTATCACAGCTGTCATTGGGTAAGAGGCGGGGTCCAACCTGGACAGGTCTCCAGTCTATCACAGAGAGACGCTCACAGCTACGCCCAATTTAGAATCAGCAATGAACCTAACCAGCATGTCTTTGGACGGTGGGAGGAAGCTGGAGAACCTGGAGAGAACCCACGCAGACACAGGGAGAACATGCAAACTCCACACAGAAAGGAACCAGATGGACCTTGGATTAGAACCAAGAACCTTCTTGCTGTGAGGCATCAGTGCTAACCACCACACCACTGTGTCGCCTACACAAGTAAGATAAAAAAAAAAAAAAACACAAATACTCAAACTCACACTGGCACAGAGCAGCGTTCTTGATGCGACTGATGGGATAAACGCTGTCGTAGTGATTCCCGTTCAGGAAACACAACAGCACCTGAGAGACAGAGACGACAAGGTTCAAGGAAATAAGTCACATCGTCTGTTAATAAAAAGCAAATAAAGTTAAATGAACGTGACAGAAAAAAAAAAAAAACTTTACAGGTGATTACATTTAGCCAGTTAAAAAATTAGGGATTTTCTCAGATTTCAAATTTGCGTAATTTTTCTAAACTTCTGAAGATAATTATTTAAGAAATTAATGAGATTGTTGCTTCATTTTGTGTTTTTAATACTTCTACAGCAGATTATTATAAGAACCACAAATAGTGAATCAGTCTGGACTTTAGGAGCTGGACGTGTTCAGTCGGTCTCACCTCGTCCTTGAAGCTCTTGTCTGTGATGTTGACGGCCCGTTTGCCGGGCTCCTGGAAGATCAGAAAGTCCCTCCTACGGAAAGACAAAGACAGGCAACGCTCGTAAGTACGCATGTTGGTTTATGGCAGCGTTGGACGACCAGAACATTTCTGGAGTAGAGAACACAAGGTACCAGCTACCCTCTCCACACTACATTAACTCTGACAGAAAGATTTACTGGACTGAATCCAGTCGACTCTAGGAGAAGACAAGGACAGACAAGTAAAGACTTTGGGAAGCTACAGGAGACTGGTGACTTGACTTCTATCTACCGCTGTTTCAGAACTACATACAGTTTAGTAGGCGGTCTGTGAACGTGCCCGGGACGTTACTATCAAAGGAACGTGGTCACAAGCGTCCCAGACCACCTCTAAATGACTGGACTGGACCTCAACTGCGTCCTCAATCCGTCTTGTCTGTACTTTTAAGGCTCATTTAAGCTACTACGAGACATGGACGGCGTTACCTACATACATCGGCGCTCGTCAGACACTAGTCGCGCTGTGTCTTTTCTTGCCAGTCAGGTTCATTTTTGTTTCTACTTCCTGCTTCACCTTCAACAACTGCGACTGAAACTTTTGCTGAAACTTTCGTCGAAATTTCGCCGAAGACGAGTCGTACAGATGTTCGTATCTCTGAACCTCCTCAGTTAACCTTTCCTCAACGTGTTCCATCTTTATTGATCCAAAACAATCAATTACAAAATGGAGAAGCAACCGGAAATGCTAAAGAGGAAACGCGCTGCTACCAAGTGGACCAATCACAGCTCTTGAGGTCTGTGTCGCGTAGTTACATGTTTGGGGAGGTGGACGTCATTAAGTCTAAGCCGCCTATAACTCGGCCACATGTGACCGGATCACTCAGGTCGCTGTATCTCTTTCACAACTAAGTAAAAATTATTTTAGATTCAGGAAGTCAGTAGCGATAACCGGCCCTTAAATGGCTCCAGGAAGCCACCCGTCCCGACAAATACAACAAAGAAAGACAAGGAAAGACTTTATGAACCTACAGGGGACCAACTTTAGGAGATTTAACATCAGATCGGTCGGTGCTGAATATTAAAAGAACCAAATAACACCCAGAAAGTATAAAATCTTTACTCACTTGTACATGACAGCCAGGGCGTTGATCTCCACCTCGCCGACCCATTGCTGCAAAAACAAGAGATTATTGAGAATAAAAGCAAATTAAAAAAACTGAAGAATGACGGCGTGAGGCGGCGACAGAGGGTTTACCTGCGGGTCCCGGAGCTTGGACAGGTATTCCTCAAAGTCACCTTCGATAAACTACAAGAGGAGGCGCAAAGATGATGAAATCCAATGAGGAAGAAGAAGAGATCTGCTTCTACATCTATTTCTAAATCCAAGCTATAGTTATTTATTTATTAATAACTATAAATAAACCTTGGTTACATTACTCTACGTACCGCCTCGTAGCTGTCTCTGTTCTGCTTCAGGAACTCCACACACTGGGCCCGAACTTCAGTGTGAAGGCTCTGGCAGTGCAGCACCTGGTGCACAGGGTCAAAGGTCAACGAGTAAAACTAAATTATACTCCGGAAATAAACACACAGACATTATAATAAAAACACAAAATATCCTATTTAGATCTAGTAAGAGGTTTAAAAAAAAATGCGTTTAATCGAAAACCCACACAGGTAATAGTTTTATCTTTATGTGCCGGAGGTCCGTTTAGAAAAGCTTGAATTTAACGTTTTTCGGGGATTAAAGTTTAAAAAACGCTCGCGTTTAGTTTTAGGGTTTACACGACAGCTAAGGCAGTGAAGCTAGCTTTCATTCGGCTAACATTAGACACTTGCTAGCATGCCTCAGCACAACAAACAAGCCCAGGTCTGTCACCTGTGCTCACGGGGCTAGCTAGGGAGGAAACTTAGCGCGCTGCTTGTTTTCTGCTCCATTTGCTTTTAGCCGCCCTACCTGCTCGGCGACAGCCCGGAACAGGCACGACCCGTCTTTGGCTATCTTCTTGCGCTGGTAGCCGAGCGATTTCAAGTAGTCATCCATTAATTTTTCAACTCCTCTCTCATCGTTCCCCTGCATGCTTCCGCCGCTGTCCATGCTAGCGGGCGTTAGCCGCTAACAGCTAGCTGGGGAGCGACGCTACCTGCGCGTTTGACGGCTCGGACGGACGGCTAACGGGCGAAAACTTTAGCACACCGCGGGGTGAAAAGTTGTCAATATCGCTCCCGAGGAGTGTCAAATAACGACATCCGAGAACTCAATGGCGCCCGAGACAACAACAACAACAGTTTCCAGTTTCGTTTTCCAGGAAGCCCTGCTCATCCCAGCTAGGGTACTCCTCCTGTTTGTCATAAAGTGAAAGTACTACAGTCAATATTAGCTCGCAGGCTAACAGCTAGCGCCACGCCCCCTTCTTCTTCTTCTTCTTCGTCTCTTTCTGCGGTGTCAAGTTCAGTCTGCGATGCCGATGCAGCTTCAACGGAGCGTTTCCTGTTTTACAACAAAATAAAAGCTTCTATTTACATAACTGCGTCGTGATATCCGTTACAAGAAGATAACAGATTTTAAAAATATAATTTAAAAAATAGTTTCCAGTTTCAATAAAACAGAATTAGTGAGTTATTTAATTCAAAGAAACTTTTTAAATCGCAGCCATACTACGATCACACAGAACTTCCGGTGTCGTACCGGCGCGTGACGCTATACTTTCAATATAAAAGCCGCGAATATGGTTTAAAACTATAGCAAAAAATAAATGTAAATAAATAAATAAATAAAAGAAAAAAAAAATGAAATTATATAAAAAAAAAAACGTTCAAAGTAGAATATATGTTATATTAATTTAATTAAACTCTAGATCTGAGTGGGAAACCAGGAAGAGAACATATATGTACACAGTTAAAAAAAAAGGATAAAAAGACATTTATTCAACTAATTTAATGATTTAAATATATCTATAATTCAACATTTGCAGCTACTTGTACTAAAGTCTTTGCCTTTTCTCGTAAAATGACTCACGTCCGTCTATTTCAAGCTGCTACGTGACATTAATACGTCACTTTTCAAATATTTGTTTGTTGCAAGAACAAAAGGGTTTGACTAATTTCATAAACGAATATATATGTAAATAATTAAAAGTACTCAGCTAATGTTCTTGAAGCACTGAGGATTTCTAAGATGACTGTTATTTGAAACAATCGATATATTTTGCTCTAGAATAATGAAGTAAATGGGATGCTTTTACTCTGTCTTTATTCCTTGAGTCTCTTTTCCCTCAGCCTCTCCTCCTCTGGCCTTCTGCGGTTCCTCCATCTCTTCCTGTGGCTCGCAGCATTATTGATTTTCAGTCCTGGAGCAGAGAGAAGCTGGGTGTTGGCTAACACTGCGTCCATGTGACCGCTCATCTGGATTCAGCTCACAGACTTCCTGTTATTCCTTCATTAATCTCCTTAAAAATCAAGTTTGAGGTTTTTACATAACACTTATATTACGCTACACGTCACAAATCTATCAGCATCTCGCCCAGTATTGTAAAACAATAAGTAATTTTCTACATATAGTAGTATATTAAAGTTATTTGCTAGAGTTCATGAAAACAATTACAAAATGCTGATGACTCATCTTGCACGTGTGGGCGGTTCTAATTTGGCGTCCAATGAAATGCTTTCCTCCCTCCCCCTGCTTTGGTTCTCAGTTTGAACATGTGTGGGTGGGGCTTACTCAGGCCACTGGAATCGACCAATCAGAGCAGGCTCAGGGGTCGCACACTTCCTAGTTTTGTTTATACAGTAAAGATATAGACAACAGCGTCATGTTAGCCGTTATACGACAATAGCAGCTCATGACAGTGTCCCCCAGCGCCTCCTTCAGACCTGGTAGGAGCACATGGAGCTGACGGATCGCCACGCACTGTTGTTTCAGAACAATGAACAGATCTGTTTGTTTGCAGTCTGATCACAAATGTCCAGCTTAACGTCCAGGTCTGAAGACATCCAGGACATGTTTGACAGATCTGGTCTCAGTCCACACATGGAGAGGTGGTCTGGGACACATGTGACCTCCTTCCTTTAGAAATGTGAACACACAGCGAGTCCTGGGTCACATTAAAGACCACATACTCAACAGGGCTGTTGTAGCTGTTCCCAGCTAATAGTAGCTCTTCCTGACTTGTTAGCCTCCCAGGTAGCAGTAGCTCTTCCTGGCCTCTCAGCTAATACTAACTCTTCCTAGCTTCCCGGCTAATAGTAGCTCTTCCTAGCTTCCCGGCTAATAGTAGCTCTTCCTGGCCTCTCAGCTAATACCAGCTCTTCCTAGCTTCCCAGCTAATAGTAGCTCTTCCTGACTTGTTAGCCTCCCAGGTTGCAGTAGCTCTTCCTAGCCTCTCAGCTAATAGTAGCTCTTCCTGACTTGTTAGCCTCCCAGGTAGCAGTAGCTCTTCCTGGCCTCTCAGCTAATACTAACTCTTCCTAGCTTCCCGGCTAATAGTA
>JASGAT010354414.1:0-12979 GCA_030220025.1 Chelon auratus | reverse complement strand
CCTTGCCTCCATGTGAGTTCTGTTTATAGACTACAAACATACACAAGTCTGCCAGAGCTGCAGATACCCCCCATCACGTCTGGCATGAGCAGACCTCACTGTGTCTGTCTACTGTTACACAGCTATTCCTGGATGCCAATGTGACCTAACCAGGGCTGGTAACTGGAATTGAATAGAGCCTCCCTTTCATGCGTTCTGCTCGCTGGGTCCACGAGTTGCGATCATATTAGGGAGTTCAGGAGTCCAGGACTCTCTCGCTGAGTTGCCACTCCCCGAAAGTGCAGTCGTTCTCTATCGCCACCTCAACATCTGTCATCTCTAACACATTGTGTTGACCCCGTTGTAAAGAAGGATGTGAGGAGTCTGTGGGGACCTCCTCCTCCTCACCCGTCAGGCTGCTGTGAGAGTGATGTGGGCTCCCAGCGGGGCCCGCCGCAGGTCAGGCCAGAGAGGAAAGAGTGTGGCAGCAGCTGGAGCCCATACGCCGGGTCAGTGTGCGTTCCTACGTGGTGCTGTTGACACAGTCTTTGACCGTACATCCTCCGACTGCACCGAGGTCACGGCACTGTGTCCAAATGAGACTGTGGATAGACGTTACAAATATACCAGCGGGTTGTGTTCACACTGCAGGTCTGAATTCCTCACTGCTCTCCATATCCGACGTTTCAAAATGAATGAGACCCGTGTATGAAAAGCCTGGCTTGTGCAGTGTATCAGTTACGATAGATATCAGATCTCCGTTGCTTAGCTTCCATGTGTCCTTGTGTTTCATAGCTTGTTTCTCGTCAGCTCCTCTGTCACTTTTTAGTCATTATCTGAACCCTGTGGCTGTATAGGAGTTAATGGGGAATGGATAACTGAGGTTGTCAAGGCTATCCTGTCCTGTCGGATTATAGATGCAGCAGTGAGACTTTTTTCCTCTTCCCTAACCTTAACCCTAACACCTAACCCTTAAGCCTACCCCTGTCCTTGCACAATATGCATACAGGCCATGTGTGTTAAGGTACAGATGCATGATCCACTCAAAACTGAATGGCCTCATATCTATAGCAAAGCAACCCAATTATACCGCTTTGAATAAGTAGCCCACCTCTAAACCACGTGTAGGTCACATAGTTTGCCATCTGCCTCCTGTGGGATCTGGGAGCATGTTTAACAGCAGGGGATAGGCCGGAGTTGTTCTGACATAAAGGAGGAGAATGAGGGGTTTGGTGTTAGGGGGCGGGGGGTGGGGATGCAGAGAACATCTGTTCGGACAAGCCTCTGACACGTTATTGTGATGAGCGCTCGCCAGAGACAGCAGCTGACAGCCTGCTGGATGCGGCATCTGGTCTGTGGGATGTGGAGGCTGTGAGCAGCGGGATCTGATTATGACAAAGTGCTGCAAAGGGGCACTCCACTCGTTTTACACGTGGAGTTCAGTGGACTCGCCGCAAGAGGTACTATCCTGTGAAATGCGTCGTTTAATGTCTCCTGTGGCTCCTGGAGGTCACTCACTGGAAAACTGCATCACACCTCGACTACTACCGCTCAGTTTCTGAGCTCTGTTTTTGTCATCTATGTCCAGTTTTATGAATGAAGAGTGGTGCTACTTTAAAGAATATGAGTCTGGAAATTTGATTGGGTGGATAGTCCTACCACCAATCAGGGCCAGTTCAAACAAAACCAACTCACCTATGCTCACATGACTACGTCACTGTTATTCTTTGCAGGAGCATGATCAGTTCCCAACAACAATGCAACTCCAGACAAAGTTATGCTGCATAAATTTTGAGCGGGGGAAGTCGGACTGGCTCCCAGGCTAGGTTAGGTCAAATTGTAGAAAATGTAAAACCTTTTATATGGAACCTTGCAAATGTATTGATAAAAATATATGTTCAAGTATCAGAAATGAGAGATTCTTTTCAAACCACAGCAAAAAACAACAACTTTTTATTCCCTATGTAATTTTAAGTTCACAGTTTATATAAAATAACAATGAGTAGGACACAACATATTTGCTCGATCTTTGCATGTGACCCGCCTTCTAACTGAATTTGCAGCACAACATAAACTCATAAACATGTGTGTGAAGCAGCTGCCCAGGAGCAACCGCCGTCTCCGGCTATCTTCCACTGTGGCATCTCTCTGGCGTCAGACTGCTTCCAACATGTGATCCCTCCTTCCGAGTCATTTCTCCCAACCTTTTATCTGCTCAGACGGTTATTCCCACATGATGGGCTTTGACCTCCGCAGAGCGCGCCTCCTCCCATGTGTGCTCCTTTTCAAACCAGCTCCATATCTTCTCCTCTGGTATGCGCGTCTGTGTTTGACAGACCCTGGCTTGGCGAATGGTGGTCATTGATTAACTGGTGGGCTTGACTCCCTGGCCTTTGCTGAGGCTGTAAACCTTCAGCTTTCCATAGCAACTGTCAGCCATAGTTGCGGGCATCCCTTTGTCTGCAGCTCCTCCAAAAACTTTAGTGACGTCCCATGCTGGTGGTTTAGTGGCGACACATTTGTTTGTTGCACAAGGCGGTAAAAACATAGAAGGGCCCAAGTCTTTCCCCACAGTTAACTAGTAGTAAGTAAAAATTTCCAGACTTTGTCACAAGAGTGCATTTTGTGTGAGAGGATGAGTGGAGTGGAGTAAAGCTGCACGAATATACAGCTTCACGATATTAGATTAATTCTCTGCCTCTGTCTCTGACTTACACTCACTTGCCACTTCATTAGGTACAACAGTGACCAAATGCATTCTAATATAACAGTCTGGCACTAAATCTTAGCTTTGTGAACATTATGGTTCAGCATTTGTTTAAAATAGATGATTCAACTGCATTTTCATTTTGGAGGCTGTGGTTTGTAGTACTATTGAGTTGTTCTGTGCTGTACTGACACGTTTCTACTATTCTGACAACCCCACTTTAGTTATTTCGGCTAGATCAAAATTACAGAAACACTTTAGTGTTCAGTTCAATGCAGTTTAAGAGCACTCCAAAATGATTATCCTTCAAAATGATCATCCAGTTGAAAAACGCTGGTTCAGCATCAACATCAGAACATGAAGGGGGATTTAGTGCAGGACTATTAATATTAGTATAAGATATAAGAATGCATTAATTTTCCCATTCCCCAGAGTACCTAATGATTTGGCCAGTGAGTACATTTGCATTGGTTAACAAAACAAATGTAATCCAACTCTGGTTGGCACCTTTCTCCGCCTGCTGAAATGAAGAGTGCTAATGATACTTAATGAAAGGAAAATCTAAAGAAAAATATTCCACGTGATTGCATATTGCTCTGGTGTCAGGCTGTTGTGAATCCTGTGAAGTTTCTGTGTGTTTCTAACGGGCGGCTTGGTTCAGAGGGAGAAGCCGGACTCATGAGCCTGACTGATATGCGCTGCTGAAGCCAGTGCTAATAGCTTGTAAATGTACAACAGCATTTCTTTGTCATATCTGTACTTGAACGGTACGTGAACTCATTCTGGAAGAATGTGAATCGTCTTCGCTCTGACCACCTCTGGTTCCTCTGATCTAATCTTCTGGGAAAAGTACTGCAGGCTAAGCCGACACACTGGAAAGATTTAATGTGGTCGTACCAGCGCAGAGGAAAGGGGGGAAAAAAAGCACAAGCAGAGATGACTATTAGAGAAATGATGGAATATTTGGTCCGCAGATACATTTCAGCTGGGTTGGACGGAGCAGGGCTGCTAACCACCTCTCCATTTAATGCCATGATACCCCTGAGGCATGATGTGGCATTAACACCGATTGGTCTGAGTGGACCCAAAGGAATACTTACAGGGGTTTCCAGTGATCACTCTCGTCAGCTCTGGTATTTAGTCAATAAATTAATAAATGTTCTTGATGTTAAAGGTTTCTTTTTTTTTTTTGGCACAAAATCATTGAAATCTCTCATTTACTGAACTAAAAGTCTTATATGTTAACTTGCAGAAGAATCAGAGCTGTAGACCAGGTTTGGTTTGGTTAATTCAGTTTTTAACTAATTAAAGTGCTGGGGCTGGGGTCTGTCTGGATGCAGATGTGGTATTTTCAGCAGTGGTGGCACAGCAATACTTTTCCATATTCCTAAACAATAACACAGTTATCAGAACATTGCCTAAAAATGCATCAGGTAGAAATGAATACACAAGCAGTGCCATTCATTTGTAAGTTAAATGTCATGATAATATCTGTCATAGAACCAAATAGGAAGAAGAGTCCAAATCCAGCACCAGTTGCGATTCTTGTCTCAAGAGTCCATGGACTTAGGAAACCATTTGCCAGTTAATGGATTGGTTGACAGCTACTTAAGTTCTCGAGCAAAAATGCCAAAAACATGTTGCCTCAGCTTCTAAAAGGTTTTATATTTTAAATATTGTAGAGCTGCACATAACCCTCCTTCACTGTTGATTGATCAGCTGCAAATTGGTGAAAAATACACTGAGGACTCAATGTGATGCGTTTCCAAAAGGTGAAAAACACCTTTTTTCGTGTCACCCAAAGCAGACAATCCTCAAATTCCTTTGGCTTGAAAAACCCAGCTGAATTAATCGTTTGTTCGTTATTTTTCTGTACATCAGCCAGTCGATTCATTCGGTGATTGTTCCAGCTCTGTGTCTTTGAGTATTAAATCTATATATCACCTTGAGGTCAGAGAAATATCACCAGGCATTTTTGACATTTTGTTGACAAGCTATAATTGATTTTTTGAGAGGCTGACAGAGTTTGAACCCATTTAGTCTTTCCATCGTGTTGACCTAATGAATTTGAGCAGGTGGTTTATTTTTTCCTGAATGTTTGAATTTTAAATGTGACAAGACTGCTTGTATTATCTGCTTTTGTATAAAAGCCTTTAAGAACATGTTGTTCTGTTTGATATTGAGGACGCCTTGTGTTTTGTATTGTGCTGACTGACATATACTTAATATAGACTGCCACCTTGACTCAATCTCTACGCATTACAGTATGTTCTCCATAATCCACTTAGATGCTCCTGCAGTTTCATTAGAGAATGGGGTTATTGTGTGTCCTTGTGGTGAGGTATTCATCATCTAAATAGTTTGCGCCCTTACTCTTGAAGTAGTGCCACATGGAAAGCTCTGTGCACATAAAAGTGCTGATAACATGAGTCAAGAATTGATATTTCATGAATTCATTGATGCAGCACTTTCAGAACAGATTCCTTCCCTGTATCAGGTTGGTTCTCAGTAAGAGTCTTGCTCTTCTGGAGGACACGGCAGCGGCTGAAAGATGCTGTTCTTGCAGTAATACTCAAAGTGCACTCACCATGATGAGGCCTGTGATTAGACCGATCGCCCCTGGAGTGTGGAGGTGTAAATTGTTCTCTCTCACAGCGGTCAGGGAATCAATCTAACTGATTAACTGGGGGTGGGTTTCAAACACATTGTGGAGACCTCCACTCATCATCCTCTCTTTAGCGTCATCACCTGTCCTTTCTTTTAATACCTTAATATTTCCGAAAGTTGCCACATGGTATATTTTCCTTGTTCAAACAGATCTCTGCCACAGCTTGTTTCGCTGAGCTCAGCCTTGGAGAGAAATAATCGTGAGATATTTGTGAACCGCTGGTTCTTGGAAGGATCCTGGCATTTTTATCCTGGGTCAGAGGGTTCTTATGAAGGAGGGGAGAAAGGAGAAAAAGTATTAAATAGCAATGTGTTTTAAAAAACTAAAGCCAAAAACATTAATGCCGCACATGAAACCAAGCAGTAACAACACTGATCCTAATCTCTGCAAATGAACTGTTGATGACTGGTCCATAGAAGTGAATGAGGTTTATTTATTTTGGGAAACAGCCTGTTTTGCCCAAAAGTGTTTTGCATGCTGATTTCTTAACACATGAAAACTTTTAAATGGTGCAGTTCAGCCATGGTTTCTGGATGAGGAACGAACACTCTCTCTAATAAAGATGAGGAGGTTAACGCAATTAAAATGCCTTTGTTAGCACAGTATATGGTGGAGTGGAGAGCTATTTAAACTCGGAAGAAATTGTATTTTTAAGTGAAAGCTGCATTGGACTGTCATGAAGGGATTTAACCTAACCTAAGTTCCTCTAATTGTAGCCAAATCTTCTGTGCACCACTGGAATATGGTTGGAAAAGAGAGGGAGCTTTAAATAAACCCAGGCCTTTTCTTTTTCCCGATAAACAAGCTACTTATCATTAATTCATCATCTTCAGCTCATTATGGTTCTTTTCTAAGAAGTGGAATTGATATAAAGTAAATAACTCAGCTGGGTAAAAATATTCCAACCAGGATGTAGGACAACTGCCCAAGTACACAAAAGCAGAAGAAGACCACTCACTTGGGTATGTTGAAAGAACGTTTTCTTCCACCGAAGTAGTTCTTGGCATAGTTTAACGTTTTGAGAAACTAATTATATACCCAGAGAATGTCCCACTTAATTAAATTCACCAAATTAGTGACAGAATCTGGTCCAGATATAGTCCAAATTATAGTAGGGTATCATCAACATACAATGAAACTTTGTGTTCTTAAGTTTCTGCATTGACCTTTTCTCTTGTTGGTTGTAATTACTATTGCAGTAGGAGGATTATGTAAGATTTCCATCCACTTAATGAAGTTGTACCCTGAACCAAATTTACTTTGGTTAGTGTCAAGCAAGCTTTTTAAACATTTTAGGCTACAAAGCTGTGTCTTATAAGATTCTTGATGTTGTTTTCTTCTCCCTTCATACACCTTGTTTGATCAACACCTATAAGAGAAGTGCGTGTTAAAGCTGTAGTTAAAATTGTCCTCATTTCATAAGGACGTGGGACAGTATGATGGACATACCCTTGCGAGTTGCCACATTTATTGTGAAACTACAATAATAGTTCAGTTGGGGTTCCCTTTTGAAGGTTTTTCAGACGATTAGTTCAGATCTTATCCGAGGAGAGAAATTGAATTAACACAGAACATCTGTAAGAATCTGTAACATCTGTTTTATTGGTTGATTTTTTTTTATTTAAGGCTTCTGGTTCTGCATGTGGTAACCATCAGATAGAAGACTGATTTTTAATTTTCCAAGCACTAAAAGTAATTTTGTGCATTTCTTTCTATTTATTGCGAAATAGTTGTACCCACGAAACCACCGAAAAGCAGCTTATAAACTGGGGGGGAAAAAAAGAATTTTCCATTTCACTGGCACGTTAACAACTTGATGGATGTCTACAGTAATGTAGTAAAGATGTCCCTTGTTGTGTCAGACTGTTAACAGAGAAGAGATGATATAAATGAGTTCTTGTGAATCAACGCCCTGTAAAACTATTGTCACAGACTGGTCGTGTTTTTTCTTTTGGTGCAGGCGTCCTGTAAAACATCACTATTCACACTATATTAGTCACAAACAATTACACGATTAAAGAACAAACTTTAAAGTTAAAATAGCACTCACCATTATTGTGGTATTTTGTGTCTTCAGGATAAATTCATTACAGAAATATCTTCAACTTGGAGGTTATTCTGCTAAAAATAAAACTTACTCAGTGACATGCAAATGCAGAGCTTATGGTTTGACTTTTGCCCTTCATTTACCCGGAAATGTACTGTTGCTATTTGTCACTTTCAAAAATGAAGGATATTAGCAAGTTTTAAAACTTAAATTTCTCTGTGTCAAAGGGACCACCCTCCCAGCTGAGGGGAAAGTTGAGTACCAGAGAGCTCAACCTTCATCACCTTTGGGTTCATATTCCTTGCCACCCTATCTGATTAGGACCCATGATGACGGATCACTATAGGGAAACCAGAGTTCACCCAGGCCACCTAGTGAGACGGATGTGCGAAAGGGTATTGGGCATTTTTTGAAGAGACTGTGTCTTGGTATTAGTATGTCAGCACCACAATGCACAGGTAACTAGGTGCTTTTTTTGTATAATCCTGTTACATGGTTATAAGTGAGCTAAAGTCAAGTTAAGAAACAAGCAGACATGCCAGAAAAGTAGAGTCATCCCAATCATCCTTAACTAAAATCCCCTGCAGTCCAAATAAGGGACTTAGTGGTTTGTGGAGTGGTTAATTCTCTGCATGGTTAGATTTCGGCATCTCTCTAGTCTCATTAACTGTCCCACCCAGCTTTGTTTTAATATGAGCAAGGCATGTCTGCAGCAGATCTGTTCAGTGCTGGCGATAAGGTGGGAAAACCACATTGTTTGGGTGGCGACTGCTGTTTGTGTCCAGAAACAGACGCTCTTTCCGTAAACCGACAGCTTTGGATAAACTCCTGTCTTGTTTGAAGATTTTACGAGTTCCTAGCAGACCATCTGTTATTCCTGTTTTATCAACTTTACACTGAGAGCACCCATTAAATTACCTCTCATTCCTGTAATTGCAAAATAAAGCACAGCAGTTTTTCTGTGTCAACTGTGTGTGGGTGCTGCTAAATGAATATCTGCATGATTTATGATCTACCTCTCCCTGCATTCTCCCCGCTGACTGTGATACATGGCCCGTTTAGAGCATCTCCAAATCCTGACCTGTTCCAGAGTCCCGGCGGACCATAAATCTACGTTTAGTTTGTCGAGATCTGTCGTCTGACGCTCCCTGAAGTGTGTCTCCCCGCAGTGGGAGGATCCATCATTTTAAGTAGCTGCACAGTGTTGGAATGGCTAAATTGATGAGTGCTAATGGGCATCAGGGGACTGCCGGTGATGGACTTCATTGACAGCACCTCAGTGAAAGCCTAAAGCAGATGGACTGATTAGGGAAATGTCACATGGGCTTTGGTTTCAGTCATAAATTAGAGAAAAGCCCTTTAAAGGTCTGTTATTGCTTATTGTTCCTGAAAATGTCATGATGTCTGGGCTATTGCAAAGTTAGAATATATTCAACGTTGGTGTTCATGTCAAAGATAAAAATAATAGGCATCAAAAGTTAATCTAGTCAGACAGACAGACATACAGATAAATTCTTTATTGATCCTGAATTCAGACTTTGTTTACGTTTGTTAAGTACCCCTGCACCCCCGCTGGCCTTGCAGTGATGGTGCAAGTGCATTTGGGTGGTTCATGGGCTTAATTTTCCCAATCAGCCACACCCGAGGTGGTGTAGCTTAAGGGGCCTGGCTGGAAAGGCCTAACGAGACTGCATTTGCTCTAAGGTGTGGCATCAATGTTCTTGTAAGAGATGTGCATGCAGCTTGCAAGAGACAGAAAAAGGCATCTGGACTTGTAGAGTAGAAACATTTTCTCAAGAAACTCTACAAGTAGAGTTGCCTTTTTTAAAAGCGTTTTGGATAACTAAGGATTATTCATTTTGGATTCAAGCGTAAGCAGGCAGTTTGAATCCAGTGCAGGCGTTGTGGACTGTGCCATGACCCATGGAAAAAAAAAAAAGTAGAACCTACAAATTTTCTTGCAGAGTCAGATGGGAGCTGATGCTTTTAAATATCTTCCACTGACTCAGTCAATTGTTGCGATGAATGTCTCTGATTGTACTGCATTTTTTTTTTTCTGACATTTCTCATGTGATTTTGTTGTTTTCAACTTCTGCAAGGACCTTGTTTTCTCTCACATAAAGACGGCTCTTTTTAGCGTCTGAGGTATGGTGTAATCTATTCTGCAGTGAAAGCAAGGGGCAAGTGGTGTGAGCGCGGTTAGCTTCAACTACATCCTGTAATTTCCTAGGACAGTACAGTACCGCCGCGTCAGATGGTACACGCTTGCCACCGTTTCTGCATTGAGCATGTGTTTTTGTGTGTATAAAACATGTGCTCTCTCTGCTTTTGCTGACTCATCTCGTGTTGATCCCTGGTGGCCCCTCCGCTGTCAGCGACCACACACAAACACACACACACACACATGCACCTCGGGCCCGCCAGCGCTGAGGCGCGGGGTCACTCTCCCTCGGGGGTGGGGTGGGGGCTACAGCGGAGGAGTCGGTCGGTGAGTGAGCGTCAGCTGCCAGCAGCATTTTGTGCTGAGAGAACAGGGGAGAGGAGGAGAGATGTCTTCCCTCATCCATCGGCCTCCAGCAGCCTCTGTACCATTGTGGCTTGCATGGCTGCACATACGCACAGCAGGACCACATTTTAGCATGCTGTCTGTGCAGGATAGGATTTACTCACAGTTACTTGGTGTAGGGCAGTTGTTCTTCTAGCATGTACTGTATGTAGCCTCCCAGAGCGTCATCCACTTCAAATAAGCCTGCAGGAGTTGAAACCTTTTAAAGCTGGTTCAATTATGTCTTAGGCCAAGTGTGATGGTTTGATAGACATTGAACAAGCGATGGGAACACAGTGTGCATTAACATTATTCTCAGGGATCACTACTCTCTTCAGATGTACAGGGATAAAAATTACAAGTAAAATGAGTTTTTATGTACCCTGTTTACGAGAAAACTGCAAATGAACAGAACCCTCTTGTGGTAGCCATGTCCCCGAGGTTTTAACGAAGGTCAGAATTCACTATGACGGTGATTTTCTAACCCTAACCCCAACGGGAAATAACTGCTTAACTTCCTTCAGTCTAAAAGCTAACACCAGGGTGCTAGCATGGCAACATTTCCTTTGGTGATGTGCTGTATGCTTGATTAGCCAGTATAAAGTTTACCATCTTCACAAGCGAAAGTTAAGGCGGCACAGCGATGAATTAGTTCTGGGTCCTAACCCGCCGCCGACCGACTGGGGCCTTTCTGTGTGGAGTTTACGTCCTCTGAGATTCTAAAATTTTCGTAGGTGTGCACGTTGGTTGTTTGTCTCTTTGTTTTAGCCCTGGCATAGACTGGGGACCTGTCCAGGGTGTACCCCGCCTCTCGCCTAATGACAGCTGGAATAGGCCCCAACCTCCTTGCAACCCTTATAGGCCCCTATAGGGTAGGCGGCAATAGATATTGATTGAGCAAACTAAATGTTTTATCATTTAATATTCTAACATTGGGGATGATATGAATTTTCCATTAAAGGCAATAGCTATAATTGTATTTTTTCGGTCTTTTAGGCCTTTATTTTGATAGGTGATAGGAAGAGACAGTGGACTATAAGCTTAGTTCAGTTTTATTTTTTAAGTTTCATTTGGTTCCTTGTTTCTTTCTGCCTGTTTTCACTCTATTAATTATGAAGGCTGCGTGCAATTATAAATAGAAGCTTGGACAGTAGTTCAGGTGGAGAGTCAAGATGTTGCTACACAGCATGCAGACAAATTCACAGAAAAAAAAAGCCTCACTTCAAAACCATTAGAAGAATAAAATAGCAAAGGACAATGACATGCATGATATGTGTAGCAGCACATGTTGATGTACTGGACTTCATGTGTTCATCACATCAGTTGAAGTGGAGCTGATTTAGATAATGCTAGGTAGTTTGTAAATTCTCTTCTGGGATCCATACAGCCTTATCACATCATGTTTTATTTTATTATAATATAAGTGAAGTGGTGTAAAAGGTACAATATAACCCCTGACATGAAGTGGAGTGGAGCCATAAAGTAGTCTCTAGGTAATCCCATTTGAACGTAGCTCAAGTCGTCATTGTTTTCCTACACTTCCAACAGACATGTTCATTGTTTGACACAACCGCTGAGTAAAAATGACGGGGAGCTCCCACCAGACGCCTCCAGCCTTCAGAGTGAGCGATGAGTTTGTCATGCCAGTGTCAGATACACGCCGCTTCGAGATACGTTCTTTTAACCAGTATTTTCTTAAGGAGTGCCCGAACCGATCTTCACAAGGAGGATCGTGTTAATGCAAGT
The DNA here is from genome assembly GCA_030220025.1 of Chelon auratus. Lineage (NCBI taxonomy): Eukaryota > Metazoa > Chordata > Actinopteri > Mugiliformes > Mugilidae > Chelon > Chelon auratus. The sequence continues at coordinate 1,287 of JASGAT010354414.1, read as the reverse complement.
CAGGGGTAGGGAGTGTGTGCTGTGAGTCAGGGAGGTGCAGGGAGGAGAGCGCTGCTGGCAGAATCCAGAGGAAACAGGAGCTAGGTGAAGGAGTCGGATGACTGCTGAAGCGGAGTGCATGAAGACACGCTGGCTGAGCTGACGTGGCTCTGCGGGCCGCGGCGCTGACATCCTGATCGCTGCTTCCCAACGTCCTATTCAGCATGTTTTTGCTTTTCCCTCTCATGACCAGACCGATGGTACGCTCATTTTCCTGCTGATGAGACTTCCAAGTATCGACAGAAACAATTTGAGCTGTGGAAATTACCGACCAAAATTATGTGGAGCATGGTGTTGTAACCACTGAAGGGAACGCTGGTGGAAATTTTCAAAACCAGCCTCCGCACCACTTTGCACAGATACTGACGATGATTGGAAAAAAACACTAATGCAAATAAGCAAAGTTCTGCATTTAGACTGCTCGCGTAAGCATGTGGAATTTATTGTACCATTATAAAGTATCAATTTAAGTGGTATTTAGCACCACCGCTGTACTGTAACATCACCGTCAGCAAGGCCTTTTTGTTACTGTGTTTTCCAACATCAGCAATGGCATTAAGGTCTGCAGGATTAAATGACACTTAGTGGAGTAGCAGAACCTGACTGATAGCAGTGTTGGGATCGAATAGAAATTACCTCGCACAGCAGCTGGAGTCTATGTGGTTGTTCCACGAAGGGGTGAACACTCCTCTGTGTCCTCTGAGGACCTACCGGCAGCTATGGTGGTGTTTCAGTTTCTGTTAATATTGCCTGTCACGTGCATATTTATTTTATAAAGTTGACAAAATTATCTGCTCACATGCTGAGTGCACAACTACACTGACTGCTTGCTGTCTTTAAAAGCTTCCCAGACAGCTTGTGTGGACAGATCTTTTGTCCAATCCACTCACTTGCATACTCCCCAGTTAGGTATAGGCTGTGAGGTTTGCTCAAGATAAATCGTCTGTCATCACTTTGTTTACTGTCGTCAACTAAAAAAAGCATCTTTAGAGCATCTTATCTCCTTAATTGGCTCTATATCCTGTAGAAGTAGGATGTCGGGGTGAGGCAGATCAGATTGTTCAATGACCTTTTACTCAAGGACTGCACTTAGGTGCAATTATAAAGTTCTCTTTCTTGTGCGTTTCTTTAAGCCTTTTTTGTGCATCCCACAGATACTTGATCTAGTGAATTTGGAGGCCAGGTCGACACCTTGTGCTGTTCTTCATATTTTTTTGAGTTGTTCCTAAACCGTTTTTCATGTGTGTG
>JASGAT010354409.1:0-10738 GCA_030220025.1 Chelon auratus | reverse complement strand
ACAACCATTCACACTCACATTCACACCTACGGCCAATTTAGAATCACCAATTAACCTAACCAGCATGTCTTTGGATGGTGGGAGGAAGCTGGAGTACCTGGAGATAACCCACGCAGACACAGGGAGAACATGCAAACTCCACACAGAAAGCCCCATGGATTCGAACCTGGAACCTTCTTGTATGTATGAACTATACAAGAATATATAAAAATTATAGAGTAACCACAGTCCGGTTGAGGACTAAGAGCTCAACCTAACAAAGCACATAGAGTTCTTTGTCTTGCGTTTAAACATTTCATGATTTTAAAATTCACTCATGTAACATGATCTGGGCAAGTTGGTTCTTGTCTCTCAAAGAAAACATTCCTGGTTTTGTGCAAGTCACTGCTTGCCACAGTACATTACATGATATCAGTCAAAATGCTTTGTAGAAGATGAGTTGAGTTCAGAGTACAGGAAGTGGGCATCAGACCTAACTGAAATAGATAAGTCATAATAACAACTGTTTGTTATCTACACAGGCAAAACCAGTTTCACCCACAACATAAGGAAGTCACGAAAGGGTTGGCTGTACTGTAGCCAGCATATCCGTACAGCGAGTCAGAAATATCCGCATGAGGCTCACAGCAAGAAAGACAGCAACACCAACAATAATGTTTCTTCATAAGGTAAATCATTCAAACAGAATTGTGTTTTTTAAATAATCATACAGGAAAACTAAAGGGAATTTGTGCATTTTTTATTTGCAGTTTTGATTTTCAGGACACATTGGACAAATTAAACAATCCAAGTCCTTTGTGTGCAACAATAATTCTACACTTGAGCTCCTGTGGCTATGGGCTTCTTTGTGGCTATTGACTGACTGCAGTGTTTGATACTACAACAGCTTTAAGTTTTATAAAACAGCTGCTTCAGTGGAGATTACGTGGATGCAAATGATTCATTTTGAGACAATTTTCAGCTTTTGAACACTTGAAACCAGTCTTATATTTAACAGGTGTGCATGTGAATAGGCTTGACAGGACAAGCTGTTACTTGTAGATTTTAATGGGGTAAACACTCCATTCATGGGTTAAGCAAAACATGCTACACCCATACTTATTCAAGTCAAGTCAACCAGCCAGTTTTCATCAAGAACAGGCAACTTAGTTAGTTCAGCGTGAGAAGGAATACTGGAATTACGTGAACTGCGTTTTCTCCCAGGCATGATAATAGTATTTCTAAATCGCTTTAATTTTCTTTCTTTTTTTGCAGACATGGCACCAAGTGGAATGGACTATAAATGTGGATCCGACAGTGTGTGTGAGCGAGGATGGCTTTTGGATTTTTTAAATGTTCAAACTGCAGTTTTTGACGACATCTTTCATGGAATCACCTTCAATCTAACACAAAGGACTGACTTTGCTGAAACTGACACCTGACAAGGTGGCAGCGTCAGAGTTATGGCAACAGAGATGACATTTTAGAGAGGATATTCTGGATCTAAATAACACAGAAGGGTGAAAGACAATCGCAGCCACTCAGATGAACAGTGGAGCAGATCAGATCAGCTGTGGGGATGAGGACAATCATTTTTTTATTACAACATCTGATTACACACATCAGCTGTCACGGAGGAGGATGGGACTTAAAAGGATATCCTGTTTTTCAGTTTGTTCATGTTCTAGACTGAAAACACGCTCAACTTTCCCAGTATTTCTCTTTAACGTACCAATGGCACACAACACAGTTCCTCCTTTAAAAAAGGAACAACTAAAAAGAAACCATGTGGCTTACTGGACTTCCTTTTTACACAACCCTGTCTATCAGATCAGTTGAAAAGAGAGATCGAGAGATTTGGGTCATCATGCCAGGTAAGATGAAGTTCTAAATTCTCTACTCTAAGTTCCTAAGAGGGGTGATTTTCATATTTCAGCCAGGAACACACCAAGGAACTGTTCTTGGGTTGTAAATGGCCATACTATTAGATTTGGCTATTAGGCGTGGCTTCGTGGAAAAAAAATAATAGTCCATTACACATGAGGGCACAGAGATAACATACAAGCATTTCATAGATTAGCAAAACAAAAAAATTACAAAGCCGAAGTCCCAAAAGCACAGGGATCAGGGTGGTGCAAGGAGTTGGCGTTGGGAATCAATAGAGTACATGTTACGGACAGTTTATAAATGTGACCTGGTAGACTTGTATGCGGTGTCCATATTATCTATTAATGTCGGTGATTCATTCTTAATTCATCAAGTAAATTGACAACCTGCTTGTTCATTTAAAATCATAATTAAGGTAAAACTATTTCGAAATGGGAACTAAACTTTGTTTAAAGTTCGGCTACGGAATTATTTTTGGTTCACACACTGTAACTGTAAACAGGAAGTTGCGTTTGCTGTGTCAAAGCAACGAAGTGCCGTTAACTAGTTGAAAAACCGAAGAGCTTGGGATCGATAGACAGCTCAATCTCTGATTATATCCGCTGAAATGGTGAGGTTATCTTTGTTAATTCTTTGAAATGTTAGTGTTTGTCTATACAGTATGTGTGCTTACGGATTTTTTTTTTTTTTTCATTCTGCCCACGAACTGGCAAACGCGAGCTCATGTAACTGATAGCATTTATCCTTTTAATCTTTTTCTTTTTATGACTGCTTTATTTACTGTGAACGGCTGAATAAAGGGGGAACTTGTTTTTCTAGTCAGAAGCCGGTGGCATTCATTGGACATGCCACCGCTGATTTGAGATGTATGCGATGTGCTGTATGTGGTTCACATGGGCTTTGCTGTTGGGTGAAGCGGGCATCTTGAAAAAGGAAATGGCGGAAAGAAAAACAAAAACAAAAGTTACACTGTAATACAAGTGAAGTCGGTAAAACTTTGAAACAAAAGTTCACCTGCTGCCTTAAAAATGCCAGTAAACTCAACTGGAAGGAAACCTGTTTCAACTCAGAAAGCTACGGTTATAGCTAATGGTCATTTCTTGTTTCAACTAGATGCTGTGAGTTAAAACAACTTATTAGGTTACAGTATCAATTGAAAACTCATTTTATCTTGTCAAATGAACTCACATTCCTCACTATTTCAACTCACATTCCCAAATTAAGATAAATTTAACTGTATTCATATCAATTGCCGTTTTAAGTTGAAAGCACTAATGTTTTTATTTCTACTTAAATTTCTAATCATGACAACTACTATGTTTTATCTATGTTTATCCTAACTTCGGACAGATTCAACTCACTTCTTGTCTGTTTAGAAATTTGACTTTTATTCATTTTTTTCCATTTAGAGAGTAGGACATTAAAATTTGATCCACCAAAAATAGTCTCGTTCTAATGCATTCCCGGTAGAGAAACGGCTTCTAAAATCCACCCATCTATTACGCTTGTGGTGCCAATATTTGTGCTGACGCTGTAATACCGTGATTTAATCCTCTTTTGTAGAGCCTTGCTTCAAATTTATCTCCATTTTATAGTAATAGTTTTGTCTAATATAAAAAAAATGCTAAAATGGCGGCGACCTCTATATTTCCCGGCATTCATGTCACACCACCTTTCCTTCTCCTCCCCCATCGCTTTTTGTCAACTCGAAACTTAAAGACATGAGTTAAATGAACACTGACCACACAGACAAAACTCACAAGAAGTCAAGACAATGGATTCATTTAAGTTTAGACAATTTATTAAACTGAGTTCAATATCTAAAATGTGTCATGACAATTGGAGTTAAAGAGAAGAAATACGTTCTCATAACTTAATGTGACTCTAATGTTTTACAGTGTACTTGCTTATATGAGCAAACGTTAAATATGTTTCAACTTGTATTTGCTGCTACTGTTGCTTTTACTTTGCACATACAGCACTGATTATAAACAGTAATATGTATTTTTAATGACAGCTCACTAATGCCAGTTAAGGAACTGGTGTAGGACACATACTGTACATGTACAGGACATCAGACACTGCTTCCCTGGCTGTCAGGGTTTTTCTGTTCAAACTGCCACATAAATACATGTCACACTCCAAATATAATGGTTGTTCTGTTCAACACTCAGGTTCAACCATTCAACACAGAGGGATTGTCCCATCCAGTGAGTATTATTATTATTTCTCCCTTTGGCTTTAATGTTCTAATAATAAATTCATATTTCATAACTAAGTCTATAACCCTTTGCTACATAGGTCCAATGTGTGACTGACCCAAATGGCTCAAATGCGGTTATGGTATATGGTGATCGAACTTATAACATTTATGTAAGTATATGCACATTGATGAATTTCTGTGTTCTAAACTTGCCACTGTTTGGAAATTTATACCTGCTGTGACTGGTTTAATTTTTATTTACTGCTCTCCTATACCATTATTCATCTCCCATTTATGATGTTGCTGTCTCCCGTGGTGCTCCTGACCTCCACACTGAAAACAATCAGCATCGAGATCGGGCCTTATCTAGTGAGGCCATTATGAGAGGAGGTTTGGATCTGCTGAGCTCTGGTAAATGGAGGCAAATCATCTGTACAGAATCATACTCAGCTATATATTCTGTTCCTCAACTGAGCGGAATTTACTAAAGCCTGATATCAACTTTTTCCAGGGGAGATACATCACCCAGAGGAATGTCTAAGATTCAGATGTAACACGAGTTATTGTCCGTTCTGCCTGAGGGAACCTGAAGAGGAGGCAACATGGTAACTGTAGTTTATACTTTACTTTATACTTTAGAGTGGAGATACAGTTTTGCATAGGTCCCATAAAAGTAAATAATTATTGGAGCAGTAGTACAAGGAACCATGCAGGGATGTACAGGTTTGAAATGGTTCTGCTATAATTATGTGACCTATATTGTGGGAAATATCGCAATAATGAACAAACTTTTCTGAACTACTTTCCCAAAACATGGTTTACTTTGCCCGACTAAGTAACGTCAAATACTGTCTAAACCACCATTATTCTATTACATACACCGTTATTCTATTACATAGGCTCACGTTGCCTGTTTCTCTGAGATTCTGTTAACCCATTCATGTATTCCTACATGTTCTGGCTTTTATTGGATGGTAAAGTTCATGATTGTTTCTGAGACTTTACAGTTTACTGTTTTACACTAAACTTGTATTAATATGTCCCCACTACATCAATCTTTGCACACTATCTGTTACAATTAAACAGCAACACAATCTACATCCTCCACAGTGACCACAGAGTAAGATCAGCTAAAATCATTCTCACAAAATGAGATGAATAAAGGATGCTATCATATATATAGTACAGGGATTGTACCACTGAGAGACTGGAGGTGTCAAAGCTGGTGACTAATTTAGCTACTGATAGCCTAATATATCTGTTGGCAACCCAACTGCTTTATCTTTCTTTCTAAACAGTGTATATTTAGGTTTCTAATACCACAGAAGAATATTAATCACCTGTCTAGCTAAGTTAACAGCCGAGTTCTGCGAGTCATGGAAAGTGATAAGGAAGAGCACATTCTTTAATTTACGGCTCTTCGAACAGAGCCGGATCTTGTGGATCAGTGTGGCAGTGTGGAAAACTCATATCAAATAAGAACAAATGGAAAGAAGAAAGAAAGCAAAAGAAAAAAAAAGAAAAAAGGATTGCTCACAATCGCGACTCAATTCTCATCACTGAGCTGGTCAGTAGATTCGGTTCATTCGCAAACATCACAGTTCTAGCCGGAGTAATACAAGTGAGAAAATGGCAGAAACAGATTTTAAACTTTTTTTGAGAATGGCAACATTATTTTGTTGCATAACAAAAATGGTGCATTATACAAAACTACTAAACAACTACGAAGCTAGGAGGGTCCTCCTAGCTTATCAGTTGTTAGGTTTTTTTTTTTTTTGCTGCCCGTCATTAATAAACGATAAGTTTACATGAACATACTGCACACCACTTATCATAATCTCAATTCCCCTGACCTCCCCATGACTCATTGATGTGTGTTGGAAGAATGTGTCAGGCAGGAAGATCATTAACTGGACCATCAGATGAAAAAGAATTGAATACTGTATCACTCTCACCTGCTGCTAACTCTTAATAATTTACAACCTGAAGACATTTGGTGCTATATTTTGGTGGAGTTTTTTTTTTTTCATTCTCATTTGTATTCATTAATATTCATAGGCTGTCAATTTATGGGGGTGTACATTTGTTAAGCAGCAGGGGACCAGAAGGAGATACAAGTAAAGATAAGGAGACTCTATTACACGCTGATAACTCCTCAGCTTTCACCATCTACAATCTGATAGTAATTCTGTCTTTAAGAAGATTTAGGGTGGAGCAGCAGGAGAGCGTGGTATAGATTGGCACAAGACTAATTTAGGAGTGGAGCTCAGTCAAGTTCATCATTTAAATCATTAAAATCAAAATGATTAACATTCAAGATAAGTGCTAATCGCTTACAAAGCTCAAAGATAATAATAATAACCTCTGCCTCAACAATATGTTATGTTGTACTTATATAACATATTTAACTAGAATTTAATTTGAGTAAAAAAAAGGGTTGAATTTGCCCATTATGTATGATTGGAAATATGTAATCAGTTAATGTCACATAAAAGAAATTGAGTCAAACATGTCAATATAGCGATATCTTCTATACCTTTTATTTAATACCTTCACTACATGCACTATATTATATGAGTCTGGAGGGATACAGCTGTGAGGCAGTAATTCTATAGGTCTTTCCATCCAACCTGGCATTAATATCTGACTATTGTTTCATCCTTGCAGGTGGAGTCCATGGATGATGATGCTGGCGGTGTCAGTTTCAACAGTCGTTATTTCTAAATTGATAACTGTTGTAATTAATTAGCTATTTGTAAAATAAAGATTTTTTTCTTTTTTTAAAGAAAGAAAATAAAAAGAGTGGTTTTGCCTTGAAATTGAGTATTTTTTTAATTAATTAATTTTTTTTAATCACACAAATCATCGACCCAAATCAAATCAAGCGCTATTTTCATTTTGATCTCTGGGATCTGTAGGGACATAGGTAAATAAGCTTTAAGTAAATGACTTAGTTAAAAAAAAGTAAAAGATTATATATACATGTAGGAAGGTGCATGGTGCACATCCAGGATCAGATCAGCTGATCAGCAGTTCAACAGCTTGTGGAAGAAAGCTGTTTCTAATGCTCCGGTACCGGTTGCCTGATGGCAGCAGTTCACAAAGTTTATTGACAGGGTGTGAGTGGTCTCTGACAAGGTCCAGTGCACTGTTTCTGCACTGGCTCTGGAAGAGTTCTTGGACACGAGACAGGGAGACTCCAGTCACGCAGGGCCTACTTGTCTGCCACTGTTCAGACAGAGTACCACAAGGATATACATGTCAGTACACTCTCTACCAAACCTCTGTAGAAAGTTGCGAGGACGCTGGTGGGGAAAGAATGCTGCTTCAGTTTCCTCATAGAGTACCATCTCTGCTGGGCCCATTTCATGATCATAGTTGTGTTTGACCACGTGAGGTTCTCTGAGAGATTAACTCCAAGGAACTTGACTTTGCCCACCATCTCTACTGTAGAACCACTGATACAAAGGGGCGTGTACTCAGGCCGTGACATTTGGAAATCGAAGATCATCTCCTTTGTTATGGCTGCTTTGAGCACAAGGCTGTTGTCTCTGCACCAGCCCCCAGAATACTTCGTTGGCATGGATGAGTCCCACTACTGAGGTATCATCCACAAACTTAAGGATCAGGTTCTCCTCATGACTGGGCGCACAGTTGTGCACTGGCAGTGTAAACAGCAATGGACTGAATATATATTTTTGGGGTGAACCAGTGTTCAGTGTGATTATGTTGGAGATGTTATATCTAGTGCTTACCAACCTTGGCCTTTTAGTCGGGAAGTCCAGTACCCAGCAGCAGGTAGTTCGGTTCAGGCAAAGGAGAAGATGCATCTTTATAAGCCTCTGGTATACCATCGGGATAATGGTATTGAATGCTGAGCTGAAGTCATTACACAGGATTCTGGCATTTGTGAGTACAGTGTGTAGGGTGGTAGATATTGGGTCCTCAGTGAAGTGATTGGGATGGTAGGCAAACTGGTACGGATCTAATGGTGTAGGCAGGCTGGCTGTGATGTGTGCTTGAATAAGCCTTTCAACAGACTTTGTCACTATGGAGGTTATTGCAATAGGATGGTTGTTATTTAAACAGGACACAAGTGACCTTCTTGCCACTGGTATAAAGAACACATAAGTGGTCATTTTGAAGCTTCTGGGGATGGCAGCTTGTCCAAGGGAGATGGTGAAGACATCCGTCAGGACATCTCCAGCTCATGAGCACACTCCCTGAGCACATGTCCTGGGATGTTGTCTGGGCCTGCCACTTTACGTGAGTTGACCCTAGATAGGGTCCTCTGCGTGTCTGCTGAGTTGATGGTAAATGGTGGGAGAAGACCAGCTCCTCCCCTACTTGACTAGTTTAATGCTTCAAAGTGTACAAAGAAGTGGTTGAGTCATCAGCTCGTTGCCTGGTTTTGTAATCCGTTATGGTTTGTATTCCCTGACACATTTGCCTGGTGTTACCTGTGTCACGGAGGTGCTTCTCTGCATAGGTGAATTTTGCTGTCCAAATCTCCTTCATGAGTGCCGACCTAGGTGAGCTGCCTTGTCTCCTGAACTGCAGGTTGGATGACAGGCCCTCAGCCAAGTCTGCACCTCTCTAGTCATCCATGGCATGTAGTTGCTATGAGTGATGATGGTCTTACATGCAGTTACGTCCTTAGTACACTTGGCAATAATAATCTATATCACACTCCTTCAGTGTCCTCATTCTTGTCCATAGTACAAAACAGTATGTACAATTTATATGTCAGTCCACAGCCATTTTTAATAAAAAAAAAACATGAGAGTTAAAAGATGGTTTAAAGTGAGAGAGTGGGTGAGATTACCCTGCACTGACGGAGCCATCTCTAAAAACAACAGATAGTTTAAGGTGTGATTTAGTGCAGGATAAAATCGCTGGTGTGTTTGTTCTTTGTTCTGGACAACGTATCATTTGTGGAGTCCCAGGGTAATAAGTACGAATTATTGCATCATGCCTGATGATACTGATCAGAACAAGATTAGTGTCATCAGCAGGAGAGCGGATGCTAGCAGGTGAGTCCCTGGACTGAACACATACAATTGAAAGAGGCAGCATGAAAAGAAGGAACTAACAGACTGTTGGAGTATTTACTGAAATGAGATAATAGTGATAATCAGTGGCACTGGGGTGTGTGTTCTCCACTGTTTACTTAAAACAACAAAAAGGATAGACGGGCTCTCATTTTTTGGGACTATAAAATAGTTTGAATACTGTCTCACGTGTGAATGGATCTCTGAGCTACAGTACTTTCTGCACACTGAGTCCAAGCAGAGTCTTGGCTAATTTTTACTCTTACTTGGTGGAAAACACAGACCCCAGACCCCTTTGAAAAGCTCTCACTCTGCCTCAAAGTGAGAGAAATTCTGAGAGCAGTTCACAAATCTGGAAAGATTTCTGAGAGCTCCCTTTCCTAATTTAGTATTAAGAGGTAATGTAAGTATAAATACAATATATAAGTCTCAAACCACAGAATCAGATCTAGTTCCACATATGTTTATATGTATAAGAGTTAGTATTGGCTTAAGGTTGAGCCTTGGTCTTAGTATAAAAAAGTTTTAATGTTTATAATAGAAACAATACAACCTCCTGGGTATATGGCTGATACTAGGCATTTGGCATCTCCAAAATATACTAAATATGTGTGTAATGTTAACTCAATGAACCAGGACCTAATCAACATCATGGGAAGTATTCATGGTGGTGACCTATCAGAAGTTAAAAAATAAATCATGCATTGGGTTGTACAGCATTAGCTTTACAAAACAGAGTTTTATATGAAGTTCTATGTGCTAGTCAGACTGACAATGGAAACTGTTGCCCTACTGATAAATGGCAAATGGGCCTGTTTTTACATAGCACCTTTGTACCTATTGGTACTCAAAATGCTTTACAGTAACAGTCACACCTACCCATTCGCTCAAACAAGCACACACACATTCACACACCAGTGCCACGCACTGAGAGCAACTGGGGGTTCAGTGTCTTGCTCAAGGACACTTCGGTGTGTGGGCACGTTTGGGGATTGAACCGCTAATCCTCTGGTTCTTGGACAAGCCGCTCTACCTACTTTTTTTTTGCCCATTAAATCTAGGGTGGTAAAAAAAGCTCCAGGAAAACATTAGGGAACCAAAAATTAAACTAACTAAATTATTGGACAACCAGTTTGTGAAGTCTTATTGGCTTATTGGCCAATACATTTAATATTGTATGTGAGGATTCTTGTAAGGATGAGACCATCAAGTATGACGGTCTTCTTCGCAGAACCGTGTTTTAAAGTTTTCAGTGTGTTTGAGAATGTAATATGTATTTAGTGCCAATCAGCATTCCGTGATACTAATCTAAGATGGTGCTAATGGTATCATTGTGAGCACTGCATAATTGCATCCTTATTTTTATCACATATTTCCTTAGTTGAATTTTGGATAGTCTGTACTCTCATGCTTAAGACTTAGGTGAACATTCTTACTTGCCCTTTATTCTGTATTGTTTCTGCCCAAAGTTCATAAAGATCTATAAAACTATTAAAAGCTCAGAGCAATGGCAATGTTGACCTGGCCTCCAAATTCACTAGATCCCAAACTGATCAAGTATCTGTGGGATGATCCACAGAGGGCCCTCCCCTCAACCCTCAGAAGGCCCATGTCTATT
>JASGAT010354399.1:0-18966 GCA_030220025.1 Chelon auratus | reverse complement strand
AAGGTGAGAGTCAGCGAAGGAAAGAATAACATTGGCAGGCTGCCTGGTTTAAAGTGGGAGAAAAAAAAAAGAAAAAGGAAGCGACCTCTTTGTGTGTGTGACTGATGGATGCGCCGAGAGTGAAGCCAAAAAAACGAGGCAGAAAAAGTGAAGACAATGCGTGACCGCGGGGTGGGGGTGGGGGGATAAAAGACTCACCAATTGCAGGGAGTTAGTTTTCGTACCAAGAGGTCAGGCTGAAGCTGTGCGGCACCGGAGGCGCTCTATAAAGAGAATCGTTCCTCCTCTTGTAGATTGACTTTAAAAAGAAATAAATAAAAAGCAGCAGCTTCAAATGTCGATGATGGAGATAAAACCATTAAAATGAGGATCATGTGGTCGATCTCTCCTGCAGTCGTAGCCCTCCTCAGAAAGAGAAATTCTTATTGTTCCCCACTCTTAAAAAAGAGGAAATCTGAACGGGGTTTGGCATGAAAAAGGTCAAATTTAAAACATGCTTAATGGCGGTGCAGGAGAAGAAAAAAATAATCGAGCGTCAGCGGCGCCGCTCCGAGAAATAACCGAGCACGCTTTGAGAAAACCCGCGACGGTCACACTGCAAAAAGAGAGAGAGAGAGAGAAATATGTAGAGAGGATGAGAAGGAGAGCTAATGAATTATGGGTGGCCTGTGAATAGAACGAGAGAGAGAGAGAAGTCAGTGCTCTGTCGCTCTTTTCTTCCTCCTGGGTTATGGAAGTGTCACGCTGTGAGTGTTGCCATGCAGATGGTGACCCTGGAGTGTTGCAAGAGGGGAAAAAGGGAAGGAATTAAAAGCAGAGAAAGCTCGAGAGAGAGAGAGAACTAAACGAAAACGGAGACGGGCGGCGGGTTGTTTTGTTTCGTATTTTTTCAATTAAAACAGAAGAAAACAGGAAGTGAAGCTGATTGACTGCAGACGGTCGACGGGCGGCTTCAATCACGGCGGCCGCCAGCTCTGCCCTCAGATAACTGGCGGTCGTTGAGCGGCGACGCGGGGGCCGGGCGACGTGGCCCCTCTCGTCCTCCTCCGACGGTTTTTCTGAGCGGGGCTCCGGAGTTGACGGTTGCGCTGAGGAATGAGAAACCGGGGCTCTTGCACAAGTCTCGCATGCAGTGAATTCCATTAACCAGATCACACGCTCGCACATGGTGTTGAAATGGGAGCAGCGCTGCAGGGTGGAGCCCGTATAGCGGGAAGGTTGCATGATGTAACAGCCAGAGCTGATTCGCTCCAGACTCCAGAGTCCATTGTGACGTCTTTGGGAAAGAAAGGAAAACCCCACCATTTACCAGCTGCTGTTCCTGAAAATGTTTGGTCATTAAGAAACTTTTTTCAGGCCTTTCTGTGGCTTTATTCTGACAGTGGAGAGAGAGAGAGAAATCAAGGGGGCAGGCTGGAAGTGAACTGGCACCACTGCAGTGAGGGCTGCAGCCTCAGATGAGCAGTCAGGGTCAAGTTCTTTACTTTTAAACATCTCAAAAGCACTGCTGCGGATATTCGTTCATATTAAGTACATAAGTTATGTTCACAAGTTACTTTCTGGATTTTTTTTGGCCCTAATTTTGAAAGTGGAGGGTTAGGTCACAAAAAGAACAGCGCTGCAGGGTGGTGAAAGAAAGGAAAACCACTGTTGACTAAACGCTGCTGCAAATATTTGCATAAGTTATTTTTGGCCTTTATTTTGAAAGTTGAGAGAGGAAACAACGGGCTGAGAAAGAAGGTAAAGAGTGAAGGCCGGAATAAGACCTGCACCGCTGCATCTACTTCTAAATTTGCTTCTTCAACTTGATGCAATGTCGCACGAGTCGCAGCGCTGCCGGGTGAAGTCCACTTAGCTGTAAAATCGTGCGATATAACAACCAGGGCTGATTCGCAAGTCATTGTGACGTCTGCGTGAAAGAAAGGAAAACCCCAGTTTGTCAGCCGCAGTAAATTAGAAACTTTTTAAAATGTCATTTGGGGTGTTACGGCTGTATTTTGATGGTATCAGTGAAGAGAAACAGGAAGTCATAATGGTGAGAGAGAAGGTATGACATGTCGGGAAGGTTTGCAGGTTTGATTGTTCCCCTTGATGTAATGCCTCCTTATGCCTTTGTTTTGATAGTGGAGAGAGGCAGGAAGTCATGGAGAGAGAGAGAAGATGATGCAGTATGCAGGAAAGGTGCAAATCTGTGCCACTGGACTTTAACATTTGCTTCTTCAGCTTGTTGTGATGGTCATTCATAGCAAACATTGTGACTAACACATGGATCAGGTCCAGTTAGTCTACCAGTAAGGCATGAAAACAAAAAGTTGGACCTCTCCTAAGTGGAATGCAGCCAAAATGTATACACCTGTGCTTCAAGACCAAGATGTCTGCTTGTCTTTGGAATAATTACATGATTGTAGTGCTGATTTAGAGATTTGCTTGAGGCCAGTTTGAGGTTCCTGCCTCTTTGTGTCCAGGTGTCATTGTATCTGTCAAACCCCAGAGAGCATGGAGCACATGTTGTCTAAGAATACTCCTCATTTTAGAAAGTAAAGAAGCACTGGAGTTAATGTGATTACGGCTTTAGACACAACATTTAAGACTTGGAGCATAGCAGCAGTCTCAAACGTCTCTAAGAGTCTTATTAATGCTTAATTTCCAAGACCTGAACTTGGAGTCCCAGTCGTGTCCAAACTGTCCCTAACGGATCAGTACAACCTGTTCCCAATGAACAAGTTAGGATTGGCGTCCAATTCAGACCAAGTTACTTAGGTTTCGTTTATTTATTTTGCTTTTCATTGACTCCGCTTCAGAACGGGTCCCCGGAGAAGAAGCTCTAATTTAGGCCGAGCGCTGAAACCTGCGTTTGCATCGGCGGCTCCATTCAGTCGAGTCGTTATCGGACGTGTCTCCGACTAAACGCTGCGAAAGAGAAACCAGTTTTCTGGCAAATATGACCTCCCTGATAGTTGCGTCCTTGCCTTTGAAGCAACTCTGGGAATTTGTAGTTAATTTGCAGTTGGAGCATTATTTCTACAAGCTCATTCGTATAGATTTCAGGTTTAAACTTGCAGGATTTTGAGGTGCAATGAAAACTGTTCTGCCTTCCTATTGCACAGCGTTGCACAACAGGCTTCTCATCCACTCCTGCATCCTTACACATCTCCCTCTCCTCAACATGAACGTCCGTCACCTGCATGTACACCCATAAACGCGTTGACCTAGAACTGAACTGAACTGCCTCAATTAAATAGGATACACAAACTGTTCCCTCTCATGAACACATCGTTTTTTGAATTTAGTTTTGGAAGTTTTAAAAGTTTGACTCGGTTTCTTCTTATTGCTTATTATATCGGTGGAGCTGGTTCTTTTTTTGATATTCCAGCTCCGAATTGATGGAGATTTCTCAAAATGTCACGTTTCAATCCAACGGTAAAGACTCATGACGATTATAACGTGGTCTAAAAACACCTAATTTAGTTTGTGGAACTTTTGCAGCACAGGTACCGAGCTAACCGGGGTAGCCTTACTCTTTATGAGTCCTGTAAATCTTAAAATGACAGCTTGAGAATAAAATTTACTCCACTGTCTGGCACCCATCTACAGTTCTGATAAAGCCTATGCTACAAATGCATCCATGTGCTTCAACACTGGAGACTTCAGGCTTTCAAAACAGTTTTGAGTCAGCGAAACCCATTTTTACCCAAAAAAGGAAGTGAAAAGGATTACAACATGCATTGTGTCACAGTTCTGTTCGGCCGCCCTCAGACTGGCCGGTTTATGTCCACCTGACTTTGCTATTTACGCCTGTCGAGTGTCTCCGCGCTGTTTAATGCACCGCAAGACATTTTTACCAGAATGAACTTTTACACAGTGGAGAACGAAATAATAAAACTCCTCACAGCCGCGATGGACGGCTTTTAAAATGAGCACAGAGCTGAAGAAAAGCTTCGCATTTTCTGCATGACAGTGCTGGATTTCAGTGTCACTAAATTCAAAGCTGCGTAGTTTTAAAAGAGCCGGGTTTTCGGAGCATCGAGCACTTCTGCTTGACCTGAACGAATCTGACTTGAAACACTGGATAAAGAGACGGAGGAGGATAGGCGCCGGTTGCTGCAGCTGCAGAAGCGGTGTGTGTTTCACGGCGGTGGACTGTTGCTTAATGTTCCGCTCACAGTCGAGGCCCAGAGCCATCCCTGTCATTACATCTCATACTCTCTCTCTCTCCCTCTCTCTCTCTCTGTGCGTGTGTTTGAGAGCGATGCTTATGTAGTATTTTTACCCCCGCTGTGTTTAGTGTCAGATGTGCTGTAGATACAGTACAAGATGCAACATGAACGACCTACATTCGTTCTCTGGAGACTTTACCGCTATCTGCGTTGTCGGTGAAAGGCCTGAACCCTCTGGAATTCAACCGCCGGTTTGAAGCAGATTTAAGATTTTATTTCAAGATTTTCTCTGCAACAGTTTTAGTCCTGCAGCCATAACACTTACTTGCTTACATGTCATTATCATTAGGTACACTAGTGAAAACTAATGCATTCTAGTGCAGCACTCCTGCACTAACCCCCACCCCCCCTTTACGACTGATCTAATCTTATGTTCAGTTAAAGGTAACTCAACTGGGTGATCATTTTGGAGCATGTAGACTGTGGTGATGTTAACTATTTAGTCTTACTGATTAAAATAGGGTTGTCAAAATAATAGGAACGCCATACAATTAAGTAGCACTGCAAACCACTGCCTCCAAAATGAAAACATGGATGAATTAACAGCTCCATCAGTTATTTACTAACTAATGCTGGATCCCAGAACCTTCATGAAGCAAAGCTTTTATGCAGGAATGTTATATTAGAATGTTTTCCCGAGTGTACCAAATAAAGCATTTATTATGAAGAGCAAGATGTATTTCTTATGCCCAACTTGTGACTGGGAATTAGCTTCAGCTATGAATACGTGACCTGCTTTCTCTTTGTTAAATAGAAATAAATAAAGTAAAAGCTTGGAAACCACCTTGAAGTTCACGGCTAACCGCAAAATATTTGTGGGGGAAAGTTGGTGTGGAGTCACTCCGTTGGCTCGGGCAATTTCTGTTGATCAGCTAGCATTAGCATGGAAGCTATAGTCCAAAGTTGTGTTTTTGAGCACAGCAAAAAAAACAACAACATTATTTATTATCCTGGAAGCCAGAACAACTTCCCCCACCCACAAAACAAAATGCAGGAACTTTGGGTCTGGGGTTTCTCCGTTGGGTACTGATTGTCTGGGGCCAATCAGATCGTTTTGGGCGTGGCTTTATGCGGTGATGGACAGAAAAGCAACAGTGATGTAGTCATGCATGTCATCTGAGCGCTGTGGAAGGATAATGAAGCCCAGCCCTAACCCTAACCCTAACCAGATGTAAATTAATTAAACTCTCATTTTTTCCCCCGTATGAATCCAATTCCCCAAAACCGTGCGATGAAAATCATGCTCATGCAGCTTGTAATATATTCATAATTTCATTCCATTTTATTTATTTTTTTACATTTTATTTTCTTTCGGTTTTTTTTTATGCCACAGTTTCAAACAAAGCGCCTTCTGCGTCTTTTGTGCACCTCTATTTGACATAATCCCAGTGTCTGTTGCCGTGGTTACACTGTCTTAATGTGCCATTGATGTGACTGTACGTATTAAAAGCACCGCTGACTCCCGGCAAAACTTTAAATGTGTTTCAGTGTCTCCCCTCCCCGTCCCCCTCCCCCCGCCCCACCCCCCACCACAACCACCACCATTGCAACCACCACCACCACCTCCTTTGTGCGTCAAACAGACAGCACAAGAGCACTTGTATGAGCAGCTCCGTCGCTGAGAGGATTTGCCTGATAGCGGGTTATTTTTCGATTGCTACTGATATCTCGCGTCTTTAATTTTTTAAATTGTGTTTTCTGAAAAGAACTCTCCATCGACGGCGGTGGAAGTGGCGCAGCAAGTGGTCCTGCGCATCAGATCAAATTCAAGGATCAATTCAGGGTGTTTGTTTAAAATATTAATTGAATCAGCACTCGACGGGTAATCAAATCAGATTTATCGCCGTAGTGTTGCGCTCTCGCTCTCGTCTGTGTCGTATCTCGTGGACGTACACGCCGGGGGTACGAGGCGATGAGCTCAGCTGCAGGATTATGACAACATTTCATCCGGTCCTCCCTCGACGCCGTGCTTTGGAAGATGACGGTAATTTGGACGAGATGTTTCTAGGCCTTGGGTTGTTTCTCTCCTCCCTCCCTCCCTCGCCGATACCCCCCTCACCCTCCCCCCGGTGCACCGCTGCAACATTAAAGCGAGACTGGAGCGTGAACGTATGGCCGGCTATTAAATGGCAATCACACACAGAAGAGCTCCTTTATAGACGGAACACATTTCTGCTTAATAGCTCTCGGAGCGGAGTCGTCCAGATATGACATTTCGAGTGAAGGCCCTCTGAAAGCTGGCGTCTATTAAAATCTTTGCAGAAGTCTTTCAATTTGTCAGTTTTCATTTGATGGGGGTCAGAATGAAATCTGGATTGCAACCGGAAATTCTCAGCTTAGTTATGTGATCATGGTTTCAGGAGCCTCTGATGGTGTCATGCACAGTTAACTCGCCGGCACGTTCACCGGGGTTGATGTCGAGGCAGCTCACGGCGGCGCCGGCTTAGCCCAGGAGAAGCGCTGCAATCTGGGGAGAAACCTCGCGAGCCTTGTCTTCTCTGCGTCCTGAGATTACTGCAACCTCTCGCCCCCTAATGGCAGCCCGAGGGTGGAGTTAATGTCATCAGTGGGCCCCCTGCACTTGCCCTTGGGAGCCCCCGCTTCGCCCTGCCCCATTAATTTCAAGTGCTACTCATATCCTCGGCCCCCTTATTCTCCATCTCCCAGCCACCTCCCCTCCCTCCATCATCACCTTGGTGCGCCCAGCCCAATCTCGGCGCTCTCCTGCCTCATTTTGAGCTGTAATTGGACAGGGGTCCCGGGGGGTGTTCGTCAGCACGCCCCAGTGCCTCCCGCCGCATCTCCAGAGTAGAAACGCACCCAGCCATGGTCGATAAGCAGCGCTCCCCGTCAGTCCAACATCCCCCCCACACCTTCTGCTAACTTCCATTGGGCGGCATGACCGGGCCTCACTTTAAAACAGTTGTCCCCTAAGAGTCCAAAATAGGCCCGGCGAGCAGCGCCAATGCTGAAAACCCTGCAGGTTTGGCCTCAGAGAAGACTCAACGAAGACGTTTCCATCTTATCAAGTCACGAGTTGAGTAAATCTGCAGGAGAAATACTTCGGCCCTTGTTCCAGTGCAATTTGTTTAAGGGAATTTTCTGGAATCAAGTTAGATTTTTCTCTTTATCAGCAACTGGTATTCCATCTGAGACGCTGTTACTTATTTCAAACCTGGAACAAGATGATTCGTTTGAGATGTTTAGAAATCAGCCTCCGTATCGTAAAATAACTCAGGCTTCAGCAGGTTTCTGAGAATATGTTGGTTTTTGGTGAGAAAATAAGATTCAATTACAGATTAAAAAAAAAAAAGAATAAAACAATTTGATGAGGAAATGTTACGTACATGAGGATATAATCAGACATTAGTGTACGTAATCCCCGTCAGCGTATGTGTCAGTCAGAGCTGCAAGGGCACAACC
This sequence comes from Chelon auratus, assembly GCA_030220025.1. Taxonomy (NCBI): domain Eukaryota; kingdom Metazoa; phylum Chordata; class Actinopteri; order Mugiliformes; family Mugilidae; genus Chelon; species Chelon auratus. The sequence continues at coordinate 11,326 of JASGAT010354399.1, read as the reverse complement.
TCACAATAAATAGGATTCGGGCACTTTTAGTCTCCACTGACTGTCCAACAAACACAAGTAGATATCTGACGGTGGTGTGTTTGGATCTCTTCCTGTGCCAGCTTTCCCTCGAGCGGCGTCCACGCTGCTAATCTGTCACATGAGCCCGTCTCAGCAGAGGGCCATGGACAAACGGAGAGCCTGGATAACACCCTAAAAGCTCCCCGTCCCTCTCTTATTGCCCGCGGCTCAGTCCCGGCTATCTCCAATCTCTCTCCTTATCTCCTCTCCTTTATTGCCCCAAAGCTTGACGGACGTTTGGCTGGTTGACGGGGGAAAAAAAAAAAAATGGCCCCAAATTGGGTCTGACCCCGTGAACGCTGGCGGCCGTCGGTGTTTGGTGTATACCCGCGGTTCCCCCTCAAGAGGCCCGGCCCGAGCTGGATTTCTAAGTTGTGATGATGATGATGATGGTTGGAGTTATTTTCCTTTGTCTCGTTCCTTCTGTTCATACCGCCGAGCTCTCAGACGGTCTCAAAACATCCAGGTTTATATAATCGTGCTCACCGCTGACCTGTCCTCTCACCAGCTCCGCAACAATTATATCTGAATACCTGAGATGTGTGTGTGTGTGTGTTTGCCTGTTGCCTAGTAAAAAAGAAAAGCTGTGAAAGTGTGTGTCGGGCGCTCTATTGGCATTCGCACGCCAGCGGATGAAAGCGGCGGCGCCGTTAATAATTGAAAGAGTACTTAACGACAGGAGCGCTGCCCTCGCAAGACAGCTTTTAATAACTAGGAAGGTTTCATATTTCTAGTTCTTCTCTTTTTCATCACAGCCTCGTCCCCACCGCCGCCCCTGCCTCCGCCGCCGCCGCCTCCGCCTCCGCCTCCTCCTCCTCCTCACCCCGCCCCAACTACCTCCTCCCGCCTGCTCCTCTCTTCTTCTGTAGAAGCTATTCAGCAGCAAAGGAACGCCGCTGAAGAAGCTTCCGTCTGTCTTTTAAAAACACAACAGAAGAAAAGGTGTACGTGTCTCCGTGTGTGTGTGTGTTTAGACCATTAAAGTGAGACACATTGTGCAGGAATGGATAGCGCACGCTGCCTATTGACGGGAAAGTCTTATTTATTGCGTCTTCCGCATTAGCCCTCTGTCCCCGCTGTCTAGTTGAGAGATATGTATTTGTTTATGGAGGCGCTTCGTCTCTGCTCTTAATGCGCTCACCGCTCACCCTCATTAATTCGCTTGATGGTCTTTGATTTGCCGGGCATCACTAAGTCGCATTAAGAAATGTATTTCGCAGCTCTTACTTAACAACGCTTCCAGAACCAACGCAATTAAATGCACATTTAAATGCTCGAGATTTCCCTCTAAATTCATGAGAGGAGACAGGCGCTTGATTAGCGCCCCACAGAAAATTAAGCAGCCGGGGGAAGGTGCCGAGGTATTTTATATTTTTTGGTGAATGCCACCTTGTTTAGCGCGCTTTTCTTTTTTGATAGCATGGCACTCATCCTGTTACAGGAAGTCATATTTTTTGTTTGGAAAACGTGACTAATCGTCCTCAAGTAGGTTGTACTAATAACGATTTTCAGAAAATATTCACTTATGCATTCACTTGATTTATTTAAAAATGATTAGTTCACATAAATAAGACAAACATATTTCCATTCACCTCTTGTGAAGCCATGTCAGTACTGAAATGACATTTTATGCTATCTGCCATTTCGGAATCAATGTCATGGTTGCTCTGGTTGTTATACAGATCTCACTGGGAACAATTTCTTCACCGGATAGTTGTTCCCCTAGAAAAACACGACTTGTGGATTATTCATTCATACCCCCTGTCTCCAAACCTGGACCAAAGAAAACCTCCAACTGACGATTCTACCACCAGCAGTGATGTAATTTGGATGACCCCTCAAAGCCTTGCTCAGATTTGCCATCTGCTAGGCAGAAAAACACCACTGAGACATCCACAGTGTTTCTGAAGGCTTGACACTGACGTGGACTCAGCCAAAACATTGTGACCACTCATAGATGAAGAGAGGAACACGTTGTATGAGTGATACATTAGCCAGATGGCTTGTTACGCAGAACCATCTGGGACGTGATGATTGGAAACAGTTCGGCAAGGCCAGTTCTTGGCAGGTTATTGGGTGAGTCATCTGTCTGTCACCGTATTAAGTTCAACCAACAGAGGAAACGCAACAAGATGTAGTCTTAGGATCTTTGAAAGCTAGCAAGGAGCCAGTGTAGCTACAGTGGCTAGGTAGACACGCCCATAGATGGCGGCAGTTCCTTGCACGATGCCAACTGGTCTGCATGACAAGCACATAGTTTGAGGCTTTGTATTGTTGTGTAATCTTGTGATCTCCCAAATTTCACGAGAATCCAGCTGCCTTGCAAGGTAAGTGATACATTACACAGGAAGTGAGTGAGTCCTCAGCAGCTTTGTCCAGTAAATCTTAAATTCCTGTCATCGTGGTTGGAGCTACTTCCCTACAACAAGACTTGTGAGAGACAAACCATGTTTTCTAGGGCGCAGCATTCAGGACTTTAAGGATTTGCTGTCAGTTTCATAGTAGCGTGTACCACAGAGGACCTTGAGAGGTGTTGTAGTGTCCAAACCTTGGCGGGTATGACCTGTTTTGAGTTTTATTCAAAACACCTGCAGTGTATGTGGAGTGGTTAGTCTTTTGCCTCTTGGCGTAAGTGTGGTAAACCTTCTGTGAAGTTGATTTAACTTTAATCCGCCACTGGAGGCTGCTCCTCAACGCTCATGTACTCTCATTCAATGTGTTTAGCACTTACAACATGACATTCAGTGCTCATGGTTATACTACACAAAAAAAGCCACTCCTTTGTGTGTATACAAACAGTGCTAAGTGAACGGCTCAGTGTATATGCAGACATTAACACTCTCTTTTTCCATCCAATCCGTCTCTCGTGATTGGATTTTTTTTTCACCATCAATTTGTACTCACTCATCTCATTTGCATGTGTCCATACCTCTTGAGCTCTGCCGCTGAATGGGCCTAATTGAATAGTTGATCACATATTAATCTAATTAGTGTGGTTCAGTCGTGGTCATTGTGTGCTGAATTCATTTCTTCTGTCTTGTTATTGTGTTCTCTCAGGCCACAGGCTGTCGTTGGCCCCAGATGGTTTACCACAGCTAGCGCTGCTGATTTAACTGGGAGCTTCTCCCTTTGTCTCTGGATCAGGCCTCCATGCTGCACTCTGATCACGGCTGTGACAGACACAGACAGAGGAAGAGGGGAAACAAGGCATCAAGAGGGGAGTGTGGAAAAAAAATATTAGGGAGAAAAGGAAGAAAGAAAGAGGCAGAGAAAGATAGGACCATTACCGTTGAGAGTGATCATCACCATATCTGAGTTTTCCATGAAAAGGCAACAAGTGGAGCCTAATGGGAAATATGCAGATGTATGCAAATGTGTGTTGGATGGGTCGCCCAGAGGCCCACTGGGAGATTAAAGCTCTTTGGGATGGAGAGGGCTGTGGAGGAGACTAGCACTACGAGCTCAATGCGGCAGTATTAAACAGGCAAACCAGCCTTGGACGAATTTAGGCCTTGTTGTCGAGCTCATTGTCATTAATCTCCCAAATGGATTCATGCTGATGGCAGCACTCTACACTGATCTGTCAAAGCGTATTGGTAGCCAGTGAAGTGATCCATGATGGACACGTTTAATTTGATCGTATCTCCGCAAAGGTGGAAGCCTGGATCTTTCATTGTCGTTCTATTGTTTGGGATGTGGTTACTTTTCTCCAGACAAGTCCCCTGCAGGGTCTTCTGTGTGGATTTGATGGATGAGATCCCAGGGCCGCTATTTCACACCCTCTCGCAGGTTGATCGTCTCAAAATGACTCCAGCGGAAAGACAATGAGACGGAGAGGAGAGGCAGAGGCAGTAAGGACTTTAGCCTCAAGCTCTCCGCCATTCACGCTCCGCTTCCACGTTTGATCCTCAGCAGTCTCTCAACCCGAGACTGTAGCTGCTGCTGTGATGGATGTGTAGCTGAGAGAGTCACAGATGTTTTACAGACCGAGTATGAATGGGTTGAGATATTTCAAGCATCCCGGGGTTACAGAAGTAACCCTGAATGTCTTGGAAATATAGAGGCAAGTTAATTAGTATAGACGTTGCTGTGAGGTAGCTGCTAGGTGGATCACTTCTAAGGCCTTGGGCGGACGTGAAACACCTGTGACTGAGCCATGAATAACAAAACTTGTGTTACAACTAAAAAAAAAAAAAAAAAAGTCAAATAAAAAAGGCTTTGTGCATTAGAGGGCAACCTCAACATGAGAAACCAAATGAAAAGTTATTTTGTGTGGTATGCAGAAGAAAAAGGTCGTTGAATTCAACAACTAGTGTAACACTTTAGTACTGCCCATATACACCGATCAGGCATAACATTATGACCAATATCCTAATATTGTGCAGGTCTCCCTTGTGGTGACTCATCAGAGAATGGACATGGGCCTTCTGAGGGTCTCCTGTGGCGTCTGATCAACAGGATGTTGTTGGGCGGGGGGGGTTGTGGCTGCATCCTGATGGGGATGGCTGCTGCCATCGAGGAGTGCCATTACTATGGGGTGGGGGTGCCTGGTCTGGTCTAGGTGGGTGCTACATGTCTAAGTAACATTTACACCAATGAATTCCAGGTCCAAAAGTTTCCCAGCAGAACACTGAATTGTCACAAGATGATCAGTGGTATCTACTTCTCCTGTCAGTGGCTTTAATGGTCTGACTGGTGGACAACCGTACTGCCAAACTGAACAAACTTGCAAAAGGTCTCGGAATAATCCATGTTAACAACATTCAAAGGACTGAAAAGGTATCTATCCACAATGGCAAACACCATATTGTCAGTCTATGGCGAAGCTTTGGTCAAGGTTTAGGGTAAACCATTGTCCAAAAAAATCTTCATTCTCCACGGCCTTACGGTATGTCCCGTGTTGAGTGGTCATCCTACCCCTACATGGGCATTGTATATCTTGCACCACATCATTTTTTTCCCCCCATATATCACATTCCCAGCGATCCTAGACTGCTGCATTTCTGGCCATCTGTGAGATTTCCAGTATCTGGCCGGCTGCCATTTTTTTGCATACAGTATTATGACTACAGCACTGAATTAGCCAACTCTGTACGCGGCCTCCCCCGTCCTAAAGCGATTCGGCGATGGCAGGTGTTGAGTCTCAAATGTTCACATCCTGCCAGTCGTGTTTGCCAGCGTCATAAATCTACGGTTTTACTGTTAAACATACCACCCTTGCCCTAAGAGCAAGTATAAATCAATGCTTGGGCGTTTGCAACCTTACCCTCAACGATTCTAGTAAAAGACTCTTGCATGCTCTCACAGTTTTTATTACAGTTACACTTTATATATAAATAACTATACAATATTTTGGTCCTCTGAGGTTAATCAAGTGTATTCTTGAGACGAGGAGAAAGACCATGAAGTGGTTGGGTTATCACAGGTCAATTGCAGCTCTCTGAGCCTCTTTCTCTTGAACCCTATTAGAGCAGAGCAGGGACGGTACTCTGTTTAATCCTCGTTTCATGTTGGTTCAATGCTAGCTTAATGCATGCATACAGAGAGGGCTGCACAGGCCTGTATGAGCTGGGCTTCCTGCTGTTAAAATCTGTAACAGACACAAAGAGACAGACTGCACAGCTGGACCAAGCACCCACATAAAAATTCCCTTTATGCCTCGCCACAGATTACCTTCCCTCTCTGAACTTTCCAGAAGGCTCTCCTTTCAGCTTTGTACCATTTGCTGGGACTTTATTGGAGATGCTCTTCGAAACGACTTTGTTTGGAACTGCTCTTGACAGTGGAAATAACCTTGACTTGCCAGTCTTTTGCTTTCCCTGTTTTATTTTTTTTTTCGCTTCCCTCCTTCTGTCACACTCGGCTCTACTTTCTAAGCCTGTCCTTCTTTGTTGCAGCACACCACAACGTATCGGGATGAAGTGAAACAAGATGTGACCGGCCTAATGTGATTCTTGTGTAGCTGCAGACTCTCTTGCCTTGGCTGCTTTCACCTTACATAACGGCTTAATTCCTCTCAAACAACACCGGGGCTCATTTTTCCTGCTTTTGGGGCATGTTGTCATAAAGTGGGAGTGCGCTGGGCCCACCGCCTTCGCTGTATCCATAGAGAAAACCAAACAGTGATGATTAAGCCACAAGGCCAGGTTCAGGCGGGGAGCCAGACACTGATTAAGGCTGTTACTTCATAACAAGGCTCTGCTGTTTTCTAGGAAATCTCCGAGCATGACATATACCAATAAAAAAATCTTTACAAGAGCTAATGCTGTGGGGGATTGTCAAGCGGACGAGAGGTGCTTCACTTTGAGTGTGTGTTTCTGTGTGTGGGTGTGATAAAGGCAGCCATCCCCTGGGCTTCAGACCACTCTGTCTGGACGTGCTCTTGCAGCGCTGCCTTCTTTAATGGTATTCCTCCGCACATCCACTCCCCGTCACATCCATCCATCCTTTCATCCCTACATTTGTCCCCTTCTTCATCCTCGCTGCTCTTCCTGCTTTAAGTACACCGACTTTGTTGGGTTGGCAGCCGTAATCAATCCAGGAGTCCTGGCTGGCTCGGCCTCTTTACCTGCAATGACAATAGCTGGCTTTCTTTTTTCCAAAACACTCCTCTAGGAGTTACGCATGCATGAATTATTTTTGTTGGTGTTTTTTTTTTTTTTTTTTAGAAAACTTGCTCAAAACAAGTCCAGGAAATGATATTTTCTAAATGTAATGAAGGTCAAGGGAACTACATTTGTCAAATAAATGATGCAATAACGTTTTGAGCCAAGGGGCTCTCAGTGAAATGACAGTCCACTGCAACCTCCCAGAAATGCTGTGGTGTGTCTTACAGCGACAGGACGAGAGGTCTGGATTTAGCCGTTAGATTTATTAGAATAAACTTTCTTACTTTGCAATAGTTCATGCATACGTCATGCAAAAAAAACAAAAAACAAATTGCATATTTACTTCACTTCAATTTACCCCTTTGAACTCTTTGAATTTGTCATGCAACCCAATGAATCCCAGTTGAGAAAAAAAGCAACTAAGTGCATTGCTCCAGAACTCTGTTTCTACTCGCTCCACTTCATTTTTCCAAGAACTGTAGTTACTGTAGTTTCTTTAACCCTTTAAAACCAAATGTATAGCCCACAAGCGGTTTGTGAAATCTCAAAAACTCCATTTCTTAAAGCTGAGATGTTGCACTTTACACTGTTCTAACTGTTGGTAAATTGTAAATGACTGTCGTATATTAAAGTTCCAGGTATTCTGGACAAATGGGAAAAGGCACTTATACTTACTGGACATTTTCTGACCTTTTTATCGTCAGAATAAGCAAAAAAATAAAAATAAAATAAAAACTTCAGCCAGACTTTGGAGGCTTTGGTGTAAAAGGGTTGTCATGGCTTCCGAAGGTTCCAAAAATATCTGCAACTGCTTTTAAAATGCATCTTTGCAGCTTAAATTACTCAGTTGTTGCTCATGCATGTAACATTTTGCTTCCATATGATAACAATTCACTGTGAAGTAAAATTGTGCAGCTGCTCTGCTGTAAATGAGGATTTGCGCTCCTTTTTAAGTAAAATTCTTCACTATCCTGCAGTATTTTTTTCCTGGTTCAGAAAGCATGACGTGATAAGGCATGCACCGTCACTACAACAACAACAACAAGCATTCATTGCACTGGGGGATTCAGCTCATGTAATTCTCATATCTCAAAGTTTCAAAAGTTATCTCATTCATGTCCTGACTGAAACAAAGCTGCGTGTCAAAAACACTATTACGCCGTCTTTTCTTTTTTTATCCCGGGGCAACGCTGCTTTCTCACAACCCCCAGACAACATGCACTCATTTATCTATTTGTCTGGCACTTTCCCTCCTCTCGGCTCTGGTTATCTAACTGTACACAGTCTCCTACATGTGAAATTGAGCAAGCCCACTAGAGACGCTCTCATTCGGCCTGGAGTGGGACTTGTCCACCAAGTGGGGCTAATTATGCAAATCCCTCCCTCATCCCCATTGGCCTGGGTCAAAGCTGTGATATTAATGATTAAGGAGCAATTGAGTGACAGCCGAAGGAGGACGAGGTGGAAGTGTGAGGGATTTGGAGAAGAAAAAAAGTCTGGTCTCATGCATTCACGGGTGTGTGTGTGTGTTCCCTTTTTGCTCTTCAGCCTTTCCGTGCTCTTTCCTTTCTGGGATGTGTTCAGCGGGAGGAAGAATCAAGCCCTTTATCTCTCAGCAGTCAACACTTCCCGTTTCCACAGCGACACGCTGCTGCATAGCTGCAGCATCTGGGTTGTATCCGTAGCGACCCCGGAACCCTGACAGGTCCTAATCTGAAGTCGGGGCCGATTCTGTTCTCTTTCCGCGTGATCTCTTTACTGCCGCCCTCGAGAGGAACAAATACCTCCACAGAGATAGAACGGAGGATAGCACATTCAGTCCGACGGAGAGACGTTTACGGAACATCCAGCTGGAGCTTGGATTTAAGAACAAATGTATGGATTTAAATGAGGTGCAAGCCAAATTATTTTAGACTTTTAATTACGGGCACCTTCTGTCATTGCCTTTAAAGTGAGGGAATTATTAGCACTTAATTTGGTGGCCAAAATACAACAGCAAAATAAGCTAAAAGGAGGATTAAGCTAGCTTAAAGCCCCTTTGTCTTCAACTGAAACACAATGGTAGCATCTTTGCATTACCACTTTGCTTGGCTTTGATGGATCCATATTCGTTTAGCATCAAAAACTTTACGTAAATGCAAACAAGCTGTTGCTAGTCCATGTCAGCAGGTCATGCATGTGTTTCAGCTAGTTTAGGGTTAGCCTTTACCTAGCTAGCTTTATTTTTTAGCCTTTAGCAGCCAGCTTCAGGTGTTTTACCGCTTTGTTCCTGGGCTGGAGTGGTGTCGACCCTCAAATGACCAGGAAAAACCAAGACGGATGCGGTTGCATTCATGATCTAGCTCAAATGTGAAACAAATTTGAATCTTATCTTATAAGGAGAAAGAAATAATAGGTCCAAACTCAGAAAGAGTCTTTTGTGCAGATCTTTGAATCTTCCATCACTCGTCGGGGTGAATAGTTGATGCACATTGGTCAAACTGCTTATGCTTCTTTTAGAAATTTGGCCACCAATCACTTACAGCTACAATTCAAACCCAGCTTTCTTTTTTAAGAGGTATTCATTGTGCCAGCTTCTAGCAATAAAAAAAATAATACTACATTGTCGGCATGAGCGAGCTTAATGCAGTAATAGTCCTTAGCCACAAAGATCACTTTCTCCCCCAAACTGGTTGATTCCTGACGAGCTGCACCACATCTTCAGGAGGTGAACCACAAGTGTGGTTGAACATGTGCGAGCAGATGTGTGGGACTGTTTTTATAGCCCTGCTGCTCGGATACTCGAGGGCGTCTGCGTCTCATTTAACAAGTGCGTAATGTGTTTTCTGTGCAGCTAAGTCACGCGGGGGCTCTGGTGCATCGGCGCTGGATCTCTGGGTTAGCGTCGTTAGCTAGCAGATGCCGAAACCAGAGATCCTCCATGAAACACTCTGGAGCCCACGGAGACCAGAAACCCTGCCAGAAACCAAAGCGGGCCAAATCCTCTTCTCGTCTTTCCCTTCCTTCCACTTACCCCCACCTCCCCCCCTTCCCCACCAACGTCCCCTGTTTTCCTCTTCCCCATTCCCCAAGCAGGAGCAATTCACAGTTAATTCAATTTTCCCTCGGCTGGGCTCACATGGGACACCATTGGAATTCCGGTTTGTCATGATAAAATGATTACACGGCATTGTGTTTCTCCGGGCGCCTCCCAGCGCATTTATTAGAATCTGTCAGTGTCGATGTAGATCGGCCAGCCAAAGTGCCCGTCTCCGTCGCTGCGCCTCTTCGCCACTCCGCTTCACCCCCCCTTCCCTCCCCGAAACCGGTTATTCCTTATGAAATACGTCGCTCCTGGCAGACGCATAATCTGATTACATCCGCTAGATTAAAAATATATTGAATTTTTTTCCCCCCTGCTCTCCTCACGTTCTTAACCCCTCACGCTCCACCTCTTGCCTCCTCTTCTTCCTCAGGCCTCCGCCATTACCTGCACCCTCACAAAGGACTAATTCCCTTTTTCCAGCCACTCTATTAAATCAGAGTTGACTCATATCAGTTCACAAACATTGGCCTCTCCAATTAAGTAGTTTATTAATGACATGCTAGCCAATATTTCTTCATGTTAGAGATCCATTAAAGTAGGAATTGTGCAAGACATGTAGAAAGTCATTATGCTAGTGCTACAGTGCATAGAGTAGTACACCTGCATGGCTAAGGGATCATATTATGAAAGCCAGCTCTCAGAGATGAATCTGTTTCTTAATGGACCAAAAGATTGGACGCTTGTTCCCACAAATACAAACATCTTCTACATCTGAATTCACAAAAATCCACTCAACTGCCAAAGTATTTTGTGCCGAAACTGTGCCGATAAATCATTTGAAACCCTCACAATCAGGCATGTGCGTTGATTAACACGGCAGAAGAAAACGGTACGAGAGCACGACCTGCCGCATCAATGCTTCACATTAATTTGATCTCGCAAAGTAGGAACAAACGTGAATAAAACTCTGTCGTGGCTTCAAGGTTTGGTTGTATTTTCTGCAGCCACCCTCCTCCTCCTCCTCTTCCTCCTCCTCCTCCTCCCGTTCCTCCCCTCCCCTTCTCTCCTGTCTGGATAATATAACAGCTTATTATTTTTCATATTTCCATCCCTCTCTTTGCCCATACCGGCCTGTCAGTCAAGCTGTCAAGTGTGATTTAGAGCTGTCACTCATGCTCTTGGTTTTCGGGTGGTTTGGTGGTGGTTGTGGTGGAGGGTGGGTGGAGGGAGAGGGGGTCCGATGGCTTGTTTACTGATTTGAGACTGGAGGTGTCACGCTGAATAATCCCACCTCACCCTCCTCCCCCTCATCCTAAAGGCATCGCTCTGTGCCGGCAGGAACCGCCCCCCATGGGTGCAACTTGGGTGGCTTGTGCCAGGTGGGATGTGGCTAATGACCATCTCGGGGTGCCACTGTTGATTTTCGGGTGGCAGGGTTTAGCGTATGTGCAGCCCTGGGTGCATGCATGTGGCATGTGACCGTGTGTGTGTGTGTGTTGGTGTGTGTTGGCGTGTACGCTCCTTCTCTCAGCCAACCAATTATTGTCCTGAGGAGCCGACAGCTGTCGCCACCGTCGTCTTTTTCTACCCCCCATCACTCTTTCCTCCTCGTCCTTCTTCATCCCTCCTCTCC
>JASGAT010354398.1:0-14247 GCA_030220025.1 Chelon auratus | reverse complement strand
CTGAAGAATATTTGATTTCTATTGTAGAAAGAATGCCACGAGTGTGTTCAGCTGTTATATCTGCCAAAGGTGGCTACTTTGATGAGTCAAAAGTTTAGAATACAGTTTGGTCTGGAAATTGATTCCATGATTTATTTTTCAGCTCTAATTGCTTATTTGTTCTATGCTTTCATTTCAGAGTGCAATGAGACACTAAACTGAATAAATTTCAGTAAAATACTGGAAAAAGTGTGGTGTTCTAAAACTTTTGACCGGTAGCGTATATTCTCAAGAAACATCTGCCATTGGTGAAAGATTGCATATACAATACAGTCGTCATCTCAGATAATTTGTCACTTTCCCTTAAACGGAAACTTCTTGATATCCCCATAACACATCCACGTTGGAGATTTAATACAACTATGCTTTCGGATGAGGGTATGGTTACTTTTAGTGCCGCTAATATAGACGTCAACGTAAAACAAATTTCACTTCAGATGTGTCCCACAGCACAGCCTGGGAAGCCTTCAAAGCTTATATGAGGAATCAGTTGATAGCTATGTCATATGCAAAGAAACAACACGAATCGTTTTACCAAATAGCCAGTAAGGACACGTTTGCGTCTTTAGACATTGAAAAAATGCTGCTTAAATCCAGACATTGTCATTATGAGTTTGATGAGAAGGCACATTGACTTCTGGCTCACCAACTCAGACAGTCTTCTGCTTGTAATGTCATTCCCGACATTAGGACACAATATTTTAGAAATAAATAAATAATTATTATATCTCTCTATATACCTCTGAACAAAACTGCACCCCCCTTGACTTGGAGCAGTTTTTTGCACAGATCGTTCTCCCCCAGGTTGACCAAACTATAGTGCAGTCTCTAGACATACACCTATCTCCTGATGTGATGGCAAAGGCTATAATGTCCTCTACAGACTAACACAAGTCCTGGCCCTGACGGGTTTCCAGTGGAACTTATTGTCCTGTGTCTCTTCTTCCAGTAAACTTTAAGATTTTAGCTATGGTTGTGGCCGACACGTGTTGAATCTTCCACATATTATTTCTCCAGACCAAACTGGATTTGTTCATTCATTCATTCATCTTCTGTAACCGCTTGTTCCTGTTAAGGGTTGTGGGGTCTATTGTAGCCAGTCCCTGCTATCTAAACTGGATTTGTCAAAAACATAATTTTTTAACATTCGCTGACCTCTTCAATATAATTTACCACCTTTCAAAATCCGCTACACCTGAAATTGTAGTTTCATTAGATGCTGAAAAGGCATTTGACGGGGTGGAGTGGAGATATTTGTTTCATACCAGTCATACCACGGGAAAATGGTACATGACAGGGCTGTTCATTCATTCATTCATCTTCTGTAACTGCTTGTCCTATGAAGGGTCGTGTAGGGTTAAGACGGGGTACACCCTGGCAGGGCTAACACAGAGAGACAGACAACCATTCACACTCACATGCACACCTACATACAGATTTAGAATCACCAATGAACCTAACCAGCATGTCTTTGGACGGTGGGAGGAAGCTGGAGTACCCGGAGAGAACCCATGCAGACACAGGGAGAACATGCAAACTCCACACAGAAAGGTACCAGTCAGCCCATGGATTCAAACATGGAACCTTCTTGCTGTGAGGCATCATTGCCACTGTGCTGCCTGGCTGTTCTTTGTTGGCCCTGTTATTTGCAGTTGCAGTTGAGCTTTTGGCTTTGGCATTGCGCCAAACAACTCAATTGACTGAGACTTTTCGGGAGGATCAAGAAAACAGGGTCTCTCTATATGCGTTATGCATATGACCTCTTGATGTATCTTTCTAACCCCTCTCACTCTCTTCCATCAGCCTTAAATATCTTAGATGCTTTTAGTAAGTTTTCTGGCTATAAAATTAAAACCATCTAAAAGTGAGTTGTTCCTAGTAAATGAAGCAGTGCTTGCATTAACATTCAATACATTCCCCTTCAGAGTAACTTCTATATGCACCTTCCTTGGAGTTACAGTGCCTGACAGTTTCTCAGAACTTTTCAACAAGAAATTTGATCCTCTGATGACAAAAGTAGAACAGCTTTTAAGGCGCTGGAATCAACTTCGACTGTCTGTAGCACGGCGAATTACGGTAATTCAATAAAAATGTCAATATTCCGTAACTTCACATCTCTTTTAAAGTATCCCTGTCTATATCCCAAAGTCTTTTTTATTATCTCATCATTCATCTGGAATTATAAACCTGCTAGAGAAAGGAAACGTCTTCTAACACAACCTAAATACTCTGGTGGTATGGCCTTTCCGGATTTTCAATCTTATTACTGGGCCTGTAACATTAGACCCATATTGTATTGGCTATATGAAGAACCCGGTGCAGTTAAGGCTGTCAATTAAGGCTAATTCATATAAAGAAAATCTTCATTGGCAGCTCTTGTATATTCACCTCTCCCCTCATCATACTCAGCCCACACAACAAATCTGTTAGTTAAGGTGTGCCTTAAAATGTGGACTCAGATAAGTAAACATTTTGGTTGGCAATCTTACTCATTTAAATCAACTGTTTGCCCCAATCATTATTTCAAGCCATCCCAAATGGATAGAGCTTTTCTTACTTGGTGCAGTGCGGGCATTAAGCAGTTCCAAGATCTGTACTATAATGGGACCTTTGTTACCTTCCAGTATCTGTGTGACAACTTGACCATACTTTGGACCAACCATTATCATTTAAGTGTATTATATAAGCCAGATATAGGGCACTGATAGCGCTTTCACCTTCATGTATTTCTGTTATAAAATCACAATGGGGAAGATGAGTTTGAGGAATCTATCGCTGTGGAATCCTGGGAGGCTGCTTTGAGCAGCGTGCATAATTCGTCAATCTGTGCAAGACATGGGTTATTACAGTTCAAGGTCATCCATGCATCCACTGGACAAAACTCAGGTTAGCTAATCGGTTTTCTGTTGTAGGCCCATTATGTGACCAATGTAAGTGCAACCCAGCATCATATACCCACATGTTCTGGTGGTTCTACTGGATATCTATATTTGACATTATGTCAGGCTTTCTGGGTTGGCCAACATCACCACGCCCTTTAATTGGGTTACTTCTGACCAGTTGGGTCTAACTAGGGAAGAGTGTAATAGTATTTAGATCCTCACACTTCTCGCAAGACGGCTGATTCTGGTCAAGTGGAAGGACTGCAAGCCCCCAACATTTACACATTGGGTCAAAGATTCACTTTACTTTCTCAAACTTGAAAAAAAAAAATGATATTCTTTGATAGGATCAGCAAAACATTATAATAAAACATGGGTACCTTTCCTTGAGTAAGCTGAGGCAGTCAAGACAGTGATTGACCATAATGCCATAACAGATTGATGACTAGTGGTCACACCTTTCCCTTTATGTAGTAGTTTTTTTTTTCTTGTGGGTCTTATCTTTTTAGAGTTTGACTGTGTGTGTAAGTTACTCTAAATATTGTGTTCCAGGAATACTCATGATGTAATGTCCATGTCAAAGTGAAATTAAAAAAAGAACTGAAAAAAAGTAAGTGCACCTCTAGGATTACAAACATATATCAAGGCCAAATTAGAGTTCATCTGTTCAGAAGTGTTTCAGTTAATGTAATGAGACTCAGGTGTTCAGTGTAACATTTTGGTTATAAAAAAACAACAAAAACAATCTGAGATTTGTTACAGCCTGATCTCACAATGCTTATTTGTGGGAGTGTATAATACCATAGACAAAGAGGACCTCAGAAAAAGAGTTGAACAACAGCAGCGGTTATTAATTTGGAAAAGGTTACAAAACCATCTTCATCGAGTTTGTATCCACTGCTCCACAGTCAGACAAACTGTGAGTAGTTTTAAATGGAAGAAATTTAAAACGACTGATAATCCACAGGAGTGGTTTGCCAACAATGGTCACTCCAAATGCAATACGCATAATGGTCAGAAAGGTCACAAAGGAACCCAGGGTAACTTCTAAGCCACTAAACTATTTATAATAGCTCCTGTCAGACTGTCATATTTAAAAAGCCAAATATTTTCTTGTTTTCTCTCCATATTCAGAATATTTATGTCTAGACTGGTTTATTAATTCAGTAGTTCTCTGACTATGAGTGAAGGTTAAACTAAGTTTGCAGGAATATTCTATTTTTGTGTATTTCAGGAGTGGGAGCTGATGCATATTAATCATCTCACTCTGATACAGTGGGTATAAAAATTCTACACGCCTCTCTTAAATGGTAGGATTTTGTGAAAAATAAGACCACAATCGATAATTTCAGAACTTTTTCCAACTTTAATGTGACCTGTACAACTCAATTGAAAAAAAAAATGAAATATTTTAGGAGGGAAGCAAAAAAACTAAAATAATGTTTTTGTATAAATGTGCACACCCTTGAACTACTACTTTGTTGAAGCAGCTTTTTATTTTTATTTTTTCACAGCACGCAGTATTTTGAGGTATGGGTCTGTCAGCATGGCGCATAATGACTATGCAGCATTTGCCCACTCTTCTTTGCGAAAACACTCCAAATCCGTTAGATTGTGGATCTCCTGTGCACAGCCCTCTTCAGGTCACCCCACAGATTTTCAATCGGATTCATGTCTGGACTCTGGCTGGGCCGTTCCAAATTTCATCTTCTTTTGGTGAAGCCATT
The DNA here is from genome assembly GCA_030220025.1 of Chelon auratus. Classification (NCBI taxonomy): domain Eukaryota; kingdom Metazoa; phylum Chordata; class Actinopteri; order Mugiliformes; family Mugilidae; genus Chelon; species Chelon auratus. Next base: position 9,599 of record JASGAT010354398.1, on the reverse strand, counting down.
ACTTTGTTGATTTGGAATTGGAAATTGAAACTGTTCATAATTCCCTCCACCTTGACTGAGGCCCCAATTCCAGCTGAAGAAAAATGCCCCCAAAGCATGATGCTGCCACCACCATGCTTCACTGGGTATGGTGTTCTTTTGGTGATATAATACCTTTTGGATGTTGGTCTTATTTTTCTCGATCATTTCAATGAGCATTTTTACATCCACTAGATATGTTTAGTTATTTTTTTCTCTTATTGTATTTAATCAGATGGTAGTTGTAATAGGTCCAAAAAATATTCACAGAAAACAAGTCAGACTTGAGCTTATTTGTAAGTTGCAATTCTCTTTACAGTAAAGTGGAGACATGATTACTTTTTGCAAGTGTCAGGTGTAAAATGGATGAAATAGTGTGATTATGTGATGATGTGGGTTCTAGTTGTAATGAATAGGATTGTTCATGGTCCGCATGGCCTGCATGGCCTTAGGGTAGAAGCTCCTTTTCAGCCTGTCAGTCCTGGTCATGATGGCACAGAGCCTCTTCCCAGAGGGTAGCCACTTGAAAACACTGTGTGGTGAGTGTCTTTGATAATCTGCGGTACCCTGGCCCTGCTTCACCTGGTGTAGATGTCCTGCAGGTTGGATAGTGCAGATCCAGTAATGTGTTCTGTGTTTAAGTCGTTGTTGTTAGATGTCATTGTCAGTCAAATTTCACAGTGGTGAAGTGTGGGACTGTACAGTCATGCATGTAGAGCAGTGGACTCAAAACACAGCCTTATCGGCCACCAGTGTTGAGAGTGATAGCTTATCAGTCTTTCAAAGCACTTCATTACCTCTGATGTTTTTACGGTATGCAAATTTTTATTGAATGCCTTTTTGAAGTAGTTGTTGTCCATGTTGGAGTGTCACTTTAGAACAATGGTTCTCAGCCTTTTTGGGCCAATGTCCCCCTGTCTATTATCCCTCATTATGTAAAAAGTAGGGTCATCCATAAATATTTATGTACAGTATATATATATATATATATATATATCTTTTTGAGTCTTACTGCATTGATTGGAAACACTTCTGAACAGACAGAGTTGAAATTAACTTGTAATCCTAAAGGTGCACTTACTTTTGCAACTCACAGGTATGTAATATTTTCCTGAATAAACAAATACAGTATAATATTTATGTTTAATTCCTACAAGTCCTACATTCAGGACTTGTATAAAAATCTGCACTTTATCACAAACAGCCAAACAGCATTCTTATTATTTTCTTCAAATGAACAACGGCAAAAGAAAAAGTGGTAAATGGTTTGCATTTATATAGCGCTTTTCTACCTGTTGGTACTCAAAGTGCTTTACAGTCACAATGTCTCATTTACCTACACACAAGCTCAAGCACATTTACACACCAGTTCCTTGCACTCGCAGCAACTCAGCGTTCAGTGTCTTGCTCAACAACACTTTGGCGCGTTGTCCATGTACCAGGATCGAACTATTAACCCTGGTTTGTGGAAAACTCGCTCTACATACTGATTCACAGCAAAGAGAGTTTCCTCGGAAATAAGATTAATTACTTTGAGTCAGTGTTACCTTTGTGCTTCATGGTTCTTTGCCAGTCTCTGCCAGTTTTAATGTGCCTGTGGGCATTACAAGACTGATTGTGGTATTTAATGCACGAGGAGGACCTATCTAAAGGCTTGCTCAATATGTTGTTGAAAAGCAAGAAAAAATCTGGTCTTCTCCTATAGAAATGGGTAATGCTGAGCATTTCGTATGGAAAGTAACCTGGATAGTATATTAGATGAACATGCACCGGATAGTGATATGGAATGTATCTTGGGCTTCTTGGAAAGTGGATGCCCAGTGCCCAGTGGATGTGTGCTTTCTGTCTGCTGGATTGCAGCAAGCTTTCACGTTTTGCAGCATTTTGACATTTTGAATACAAGTTAAGAATTCTCACTGTTTTTTGCACTGTTACTTTTTCATCTTTTAATATATATTTACTTTAAGCCCACAGTACAGTCAACTGTAATACAAATAAGCTTCTTCTGTTACACTACTTAACTTCCGATGTTTTGTAACCATGCTGTCTACTAAACATAAATTGAGCACTGTTTCAACCACACAAAAATGAAACTTGCGACACAAAAACAAGTCTGTTAACAGCATAATACAGTAACTATAATAGAACAAATATATCAAAATGGATTTTGCACTGAAGCATGATGTATGATGATGTTACTATCATTATATGCCTCTCTATCAAATAAAGGTAATTAGAAATGCGGGACTACCTGAAATGAAGGCCTGTTACCTTCTGCAGTTGGAATTAAAAAAAAAAATATATATATACTCCATTCACTACATACATACAGTTACAACTATATAAGAACTAACAAACTTAGATACATTCCACGAGTTATTTCTTTGCTTTCTTTGTGACTGTGTAAGATAACACAGGCTGAGTAGGAGTTAATATCTTCAGCAGATAGAAGAGAAAAACAATTATGTTGGGGTGCTCTCTACACAGGCACAGCTTTTCAACAGGCAAAGCAGGCAACTGCTTTGGGCCCTTTGCCAGTGGCAGGCAGTAACAGGTAAACATTAAACTACAGAAGAGGCAATGTGTTGTTTTTAAGGGGCACCCCAGGTGCACTGTGGTTTCGGGCTGCTCACCTGCCTTGATTAAGGGGATCTGCTTCTGTGCAAGGCATTGCGACCTGTTATTCATTACAACATTACAACGTTAACTACTTAGTTAAGAATGACAGTGCCCTGTTCAAAATGAAAATACGTCATCCTTCTGAGAGTGAACAAATAAAGTCTTAATGCTACTACAGCAGTGGCAATATGCTAAGTTTTCAGTAAGAGACCTCTCTATGGGGCCTCCACCTGACACAACTCTGCACTCTCACATGATATGTTGTGTTCATGACTCTTTTAAAGTAGCTATGACAACGGTGCCCATTTCAAAATGAAAAGGAGTTATCCTAGTGGGAGTGACACTTAAATACTGCAATAATCCAACCCATCCCATGAAGTTCCCATGGGAACCCATTTGCTTATATGTGTAGTCATTAGTATTAGTGTTATGTGGCAAGCTGGTAGAACTGGAGTAATGATGATACTTAGGCTTAAAATAAATTAGTATAACTTTAGCACACAAAGACTGTCTCTAGTAGTTTGCCTCTAGATTTGCTGTTTGTGCTCTTGATTTTTTCATTTGTTTGTTTGAACCTTAATTTCCGGTTGGTCAGCTATGTGGTGACTGAACTGATGCAAAGTGACCTTCATAAGATCATCGTTTCACCACAGCCTCTGAGCTCTGACCACGCCAAAGTTTTTCTTTATCAGATTTTACGAGGTAAGGTTCTGTTTACGTTCAGATTGTCATGCCATTATTGGTCCATTTATTCAAAGTCAGCATGGCTATACTTCTTTTCCTTCAAAACAGTCAGAGAAAGAACAGCTCACAACTGTATAAAAACACGCTGCAATAAAAGGGAAACTTTTTGTCCTGTTTGGCTCCCAATAGGATGAATTATTATTTTTTTTATTTTTAACTTGTACTCAGCATGCTGGGTATGCAGGTCTAATGAAGTTACAGTATATACACTGTACAGAGCACATCGTGCAGTATTTTCGCCATTTGAAATCTTATTGTTTTTTTTATCAAAACTGGTTCCTCCCACAAAAGTAGTGCAGCAATGGTTTGGAAGATTTCCTGAAACAAAGTCAGTGAAGTCTGTCTTTTAATGTTATTTACAATGACTAAACCTGCCCCTGAGTAGGTTTGCTGTTGCAGATGTCTTGCTATGAAGAACTGAGAAATCCATCATCACACCAAATGGTCAACAGCTAAACTATTAATTACGGAGGACAGGCATTAAACCAACCAATAAACAGGCTAGAGGCCAAGACCATTGTCTAGATGATCATGCCATCATTGTAACAGAAAAAAGCACTTTGAAGCTTGATGCTTGGAATTAAGGTTTTAAGGCTTGCAATAATGTTTTGCACAGATTTTTTTTTTTTGAAAACTTTATTTTGTATTTAAATTTTCCTTCTTCACAGATTCAGCACTGTTTTCCCAGTGTGTCTCCCAGAATTTGTTTTCCTCATTTGAAACCTTGCAAATGGGCATCTGCAAACTGCAATGCATCTGTTTGTAAAAATTCTGAAAACTTGGAACTTGAGGCTCAAAATGCTAAAACCTTATTCTGAAATGTTGCCTAATGTACATTTATACTCAAATTGCGCTGCTGTTTCAATGCTTCACACACAACTTTTCAGATATTTTTACCAGAGTTTGCAGTTAGTGTCTTACAGATTCCTTTTATGTTTGAAAAAAACATTAAAAAAAACGCGTAAAAAACCCCTGTGCAAGATCTTTCACTCATTCTGTTTGCATGGGGGACATCCAGACTCCTATGTAATATTCTCTTGTTGTCTTTCCTCCTCAACCATCACCATCCTCAGGACTAAAATACCTTCATTCTGCTGGAATTCTACACCGTGACATCAAACCTGGCAACCTCCTGGTCAACAGCAACTGTGTGCTCAAGGTATGTGGAACAGGCTGTGTGTGGCAAGAATTTTTCATGTCATGTCATCATTGTAACGAAAGCTTTTGTTAAGTCTGTCCAACGATGCTGCAATTATTGAAAAATATCACAATCCTATTGTTGTTGCTTTTTTGAGTGTCTGTGAAAGTGTCACTCTAGATATATCAGCAGTGGATGTTTTTATGTTAAGTGGAGAAACAAACACTTTTATGTGGTAAGAAAAAAAAAATATTTGATTAAAGATTAAAACAGAAGTGTCTGACTCCAGCTTCCTCCCACCATCCAAAGACATGCTGGTTAGGTTAACTGGTGATTCTAAATTGGCCTTAGGTGTGAGTGTGAATGGTTGTCTGTCTCTCTGTGTTAGCCCTGCGATGGACTGGCGACCTGTCCAGGGTGTACCCCTGCCTCTCGCCCGATGACAGCTGGGATAGGCTCCAGCAGACCCCGCAACCCTTAAGAGGAATAAGTGGGTACAGAAGATGAATGAATGAATGAACAGCAGTGTCTGAATAACTTTCTTTCAGATCTGTGATTTTGGCCTGGCTCGTGTAGAGGAGTCAGATGAATCACGACACATGACTCAGGAAGTGGTAACACAGTACTACCGAGCTCCAGAGATCCTCATGGGTAGCCGCCACTACTCCAACTCTATCGATATCTGGTCAGTGGGCTGCATATTTGCTGAGCTACTGGGTCGACGTATCCTCTTCCAAGCACAAAGTCCCATTCAGCAGGTACCTCCTTCTCTGTTAACCCTTTATAGGGCACTCATTGAAATACTTAGAAATTCAAAATTCAGAGTGTTATTGTAAGGCATTTTTTACTTTCGTGAATTTTTTCTAAAAATTTAATTTTCATGTAGAAAATCAAGGTCAGTGAAGTTACCATGGTTCCTTGTCCCTAAGTAGTAAACAAATAACATTAGACCATTTGAACATAAGTGCTGATTCAGGCACTTGTCAACATTCACATTATCACATTAGGCCACTTCTTCAAGCGTTCAGGTAGAGGTGGACTGGAGATGATATAAACAACAAAATGTATGGACACGTAGCTGCTGTCCTGTGGTATACTGATGTAGATAAAGCAAATGCTTATGCTCTTTAAGATAAACAGTCCTGTTCGTCATGACAAGCTGAAACAATTTCTTACAGTTTGTTGTTTGTGATATCTGTGCCTGTTTGTAGCTGGATTTAATCACTGACCTGTTGGGGACTCCTTCTATGGAAGCGATGAGGACAGCATGTGAAGGTGCTCGTGCTCATATTCTCAGAGGACCTCACAAACAGGTAACTACTCTGGTCAATGGGCTGTTTTTGCAGAAAGCTCTTTACTCTGGCTTTCTGTAAAAGACTGTTGTTTTCTGATTTGAATAAGAAAAAATACATTTTAAAATGGGTATATGTGTATATAACAAAAACCAAAACACCACACTTGTGTTTCAGAAAAATTGGTGAAGCAAATTATTGGAGTCTTGATTCATCCTTTTAGGCACCGTGGGCTGTTGATCTCATATAGGGTTACTTGTCTATTTGCAACCCTGGAACACATATTGTAACAGTAACAAACCATTTTTGAAGAGGAATCAACAGATAATGTATTTTGATTAAGACAACAACTACTGCTACTATGATTAATATTACTAGGGGTCCATGCAAACGCAGTTCCAGGATCCCAATTGATTTGGTTGCGATTTTTAGGGGTCCATGCAACGACGTTGCAGGATCCCTACTGATTTTGCTGCGATTTTTCTTCTTCTTCTTCTTATGATTTTTCTTATTCTGCGTAGCTAAAGTGTCTGCCCAGGACAAACTGCAAAGGCGAACGGCATCAAACCTGGTAACTTGGTAGAAGTCGTAACATGTCACTTTGCCAAGGTGTCAATACACATGCCTGCAGCTAGGTGGCGCTATAATAAGCCAATTTAGTTAGCCCTGGTTCTAATGGACTAGGCCACGCCCATTTCCATTTCCATGTTTGAAAAAATTGCACCTCAAAGCAAAATCAATTCCTCCTATCGTGTTCATCCAATTCTCACCAAACTTACCATGTATCATTTATGGACAAAGATAATGAAAAGTTCTCAAACGAACTTTAGCAGGGTTATTAATTACAAAGTTAATGGCTAATTAATTTCTACGGCGTGCACCAGTATAACTCAAAAGCTTATATTTTGTTAAGTACTGTATATACCCAAACTTAATCAAACTTAATATCACTGATAATAATATGATTCTGTACAAGCACCCCAACTTTTGTGACCATTGGTCTCTAGGTGCCGCTACTAAAGCACGCAAATATTTTATATGGCTTTAGGGCCTATAGCTTTTGAAGTATTCACCCAATCCTTATGAAACTTAGCGACCGTCATTATAATATGCTTGCGTACAATCATGCCAAGTTTCGTGAAATTCGGGCAGTAGGGGCCAATACAAACTGCTTGAAATTTGACAACAGTGATCTGTGGATGACTTCTTACAAGCCCACCAAGTTTCGTGCAATACGGTCTATAGGGTGCGCTACTGGTGGCTTATGCCTTTGTGTCCTGCTCGGGGACATCTTTGCCACTATTATTATTGTTGTTGTTGTTGTTGTTCTCTTAATTTCCCAAATTCTTACAAAGACTTTCATTAAAAAAAGAGGTGATGCACTTCCAGCACTCCCAAATTAGTGAATATTGTTAGAAAAACAATGATATTTCTCAATTTCAACATGTTTCTTTGACATAAATCAAAGACTTAAGTGCTTTACAGTCACAACGTCACATTTACCCACTCGTTCACAAGAGAACATATTAGTCATTCACATACCAGTACCCGGCACTGTGTTGTTTCTTGCCCAAGGACACTTATGTGGTCAATGTGCTGAGAACTGCTAACCCTCTGGTTTGTGGGCAATCTGCTCCACCTGTCGAACCACAGCCACCCCCCCAGAACCAAAATCTCTGGGACATTCATGAAAGTTCATGAAAACATGGCAACGATACACTGAGGCCAAAAAGAATTGCTTTCTTTTTTTGTGTAGTACCTGTACTACACAAAGCCCTGCAGCTTACTCTTGGTCTCCAACTGTCTGTCAGCTTCAGGCACCAGTGCAAATGGCAACCTGTCCAATAGCACTTTCTTGTGTGCTTTTTACCTTACTTGTCTTCTTTTGCTTTTTATACTTTTTTATTCCTTACATCTGTTAGCCATTATGTAGTGCAAGCAATGAGAAAGGCCAGTCTCGTTAAATCGAGAGATCAGCTTTTCATGTGCCGTAAAACGGCTGGCACGGGGGGGATTCATGTAAATTCGTTATCAACAGAAATCACTGAAAATAAGACTTCTTAATCCTCTCAAATCATATCAAGCCAAGTTTATTTTATCATAACAATTATCTCTTTTTCAAGACAGTATTTTACAACATAAAAACAACGTCACTTGTTTTTGTTGCCTGATGAGCAGTGTTGGGCAAGTTACTTAAAAAACCTAATACATTATGTATTACTTGTTACTGTCATTTCAAAGTAATTTGTTACATTATAATATTACTGTCTCTGAATTGGAATGCGTTACACTACTACTGCATTACTTTTAAGTTACTTTCCCAAAAAGAATTGGAAATATATATATATATACTTATTCTAAATGTATCTTATTATGCTCCTTTTTTTCAAGTTTTAGGGGTGCTGGGTCAAAGTTTAGGTTTGAGCACCCCTATAAACGGGCTACTGTCCGGCGTCGAGCCTGCTTACAATTTGCGCTGAATTTTTCTTCTCTGCTGATCTCGCGGTGTTATTGGCGATAGTAAAACAAAACACCAATTAATTTCAGTTGTTTCTTCGGGTTAAAATGCATTGTAACGCATGTTACTGACCTTTGTACCGAGTAAAATGCCTTACATTACAACGTTACAGCAAAAAGCGAATGGCAGTTTTACAGGGGGGATGATTTTGATCGTTTTTATTTCAGGGGGAATGCCATCCCCCCTCACCCACCCTCAACTCGACTACTGCATACACCCCAATTACCTGAGGAGGTAAGAAGGCTACAGTGCCGGTGCCAAGATGAGGGCCATGCGTTCAGCTAAGCAATGGAAATACAAACCCATCATTCCACTGGTGGTTATGAAGGTTATGGAGAACTCACTGACCAACAAGACAAATGAACTGTCTGGACTAGTGAAGAATGAGGATCTGCAAGGAGTGTTGTCTGCATCTAGCATCCCAGATGCAAATGGGGATCTGCCTGGCTTCACTACAGTCAGAGCATACAGGGACACCAAAGCAGATGGGAAAAGAAAAGGGGGACCTCACACTGTTTATTAACACCACATGGCACCCAAGGCATGTGACAGTGAAGACACCCATCTTCTGCTGTGACATCATACTTTTAGCTATTCAATTCAATTTTCAATTTTATTTATATAGCGTCAATAACAATACAAATCGTCTCAAGACGCTTTACAAAAACCCGGCCTGAAACCCCCAGAGCAAGCCTGAAGGCAACGGTGGCAAGGAAAAACTCCCTTTTAACAGGAAGAAACCTCGAGCAGAACCCAGCTCATATGGAGGGACCCATCTGCCTAAGGCCAGCCGGGTACATGATACATGGTACTACTCATACATGCTATGAGTAGAGAATGACATCAGACTGATTGCCCTAACTTGGAGCATCGTGAATAACATGAAGCAGCTACTGCTACACCACCTTGGACCCCAGGTCTGACACACACTCAGATCACACAGATCAATACTGCTAAAACTAAGGAGATGGTGGTGGACTGAGACCAAGGCTTCACCTGCAGCCTGTAATAATCAAAAGAGAGTGTATGAAAGTACCTGGTTTACAGCTGGATCACAGACTGGACCGTCCAGCTAACATAGACTCAAAGTATAAAGGATCAGATTTGTCTCTATTTCCTTAAGAGGCTAAGGTCCTTTAACATCTGCCAGAAGTTGCTGATCAGACTGTGTAGTGGAAATTTTCTAAGTACTGACTATCATAACAAAATATTGATGAAATGAACGTGTTTTTTAGCAGATAGTGTGTTATTTAGAAGCTGTGTTTCGATG
>JASGAT010354394.1:0-12585 GCA_030220025.1 Chelon auratus | reverse complement strand
AGAGAGAGAGAGAGAGCTCTGAGTACCTGTGGGTTAAATGATGAGCAGCTGCAAACACCGGCTCCTACCTCTTCATGTTCACCACGTGTTTAGTTTGAAATTAAACGGACAACAGTTGAGTTGAGTGTCGACACTCCTAAAAGCTCCTCTCCTGCTTCACCTCGTCTGTCATGGCAGAACAAACGGACTCGATTCTGTTCAGTGTAGAGACTGAAACGCTCTCGTACCAAACAACAGACTCCTTTCTTTAAAGTACCTTCTGAATTTCCTGATTTCTAAATAACGACAATTTTTCTTAATTCACAGATTGTTCAGTCCATTAAACTTTGATATATTTCATGAATTTACTTTCAAAATAATTAAATATTTACATCTGAGCAGCTGCAGCTTTATCTTAATTGACTTATTAATCAATGATCTGCTTCACTCCTTGTTCTCTCTCTCGTCTCAGGACTGAATGTGAACGTGTGATCATCTGCCATGACAGGAGTCTTAACTTAGCGCTGAAAAGCTGCAGCAGACGTACAGATCCATCCCAAACATCACCGGCCACGCTTCACTTTAACACGACAGCTTCTACAGACGGAGAGTCTGAGGCAAACGAACCAAATGAGCCGAGCTGAGCTGAGATCAGTTTGATCACTGCTCCGTACCACGAGTCTGTTACAGAAAAGGCAGAAACGACGTCACGGCTGAACTGAGATCAGCTTTTTTTTTCGGGGCGAACGGTGCGAAGGCAGTTTATCGAGGAGGCAAATCGACACAAGACAAGACTCATTCTTACACTGCGCTTAAAAACAGAAAAGGCACACGGCAAAGAACGAAGATGAGGACCGGAGAGGAGGGGAGGTGGACGCTGAAGCGAACTCGACTGGAAAGACGGAGTGGACAAAGACGAGGGACGAGGGCGGGTGAGTGGAAACTTTTCAGGGAGTGTTCTCTGCATCTGGGATTTAGTTTCGTCTTTAGCAGCGGGCCCAGGTCATCACCGTCGCTCTGGGTTTTGGCAGGAGACTACATTCTGGGGTCGGGCCACTCCAGAGTCAGGTCCACAACACCGACACTATCCCACTCCAACGCGTTTGAAGACAGAAACCGTACAAACATAAAAAAGGAGTCATTTTTCATCGCTTCGGGAAGAAGTGCTCGATTCCTCCGTGTCTGAGAAATTAAGGTGCAACTTGCGGAGAAAAATAAAATAAAAATTCTATGGCAGTCTCATAAAAACTGAGACGGGAGGAGCAGGTACACGCCCCCCCGCCCGGACACCCCACCTTCTTCCAGCCTTTACTTCCTGGTCCAATGTGGTCTCAGAGTGAAGAAGGAGGGAGGCGGGAGCATCCCACCAGGTAAGGCCGTGTGTGGCAGTTCGACAGGCGGGCGGGGGTTCAACTTTCAGGGGCTAATGTACAAAGATGTGCCTCAGTAGTTCATCTGCAGACGGACGCTGCTTGGTCTCCACGAAGATCCGCTTGAGAAACTCTCTGCAGTGGTCCGACACGTGGGCGGGGAGAACCGGGTTAGTGGGCTGGGTGGCGATCTTAAAGATGGCGGCCATGGCCTCAAACTCGGCCCACGGAGGTCGCTGCGTCAACATTTCCACCACGGTACAACCAACGCTCCTGAAACGACGGGAAGAAAACTCCCTTTAGTAAGACGTTTGAGGTCTAATTTGTTCAGGACCACTTTAGTCAAAGATGAGCTGAGCTGTCAGCTGATGGGATGCTTTAAAGAGTCATTATCAGCTGAAGTAGCTGAGCTTCATTCTGTAGGACATGTTGGGATACAGAAGCCGTACACAGCAGAGTAAGAGCAATAAACAGGTGGTCTCACCAGATATCAGCTTTCCTGCCATAGCCCTCTCCGCTGATCACCTCAGGGCTCATCCAGTACGGGGTCCCGGTCACTGACTTGATGCCTGTTCCTGACAGACAGATGGTCTGCAGCCGCCTGCTGGCGCCGAAGTCTCCCAGCTTCACGTTACCCACAGAGTCCCGGAGGATGTTGGCCCCTGAAGGAAGAAGACCGAGTACTTCAGCTCCTTCTTCCTCCTCCACCACCTTCTTTAAACTCTTCTACGTCGTTTTCCACATTTAGATCATGAACATTTCTGTCTTTTTCATTTGCTATCTAAAAAATACTCCTTCAGATTCACTGAAACCTTTAAAGTAAAATCATTTCACCTTTGATGTCCCTGTGGACGATCATGTTGCTGTGCAGGTAGGAGACTCCCTCCAGGATCTGCCGGGTGTAGCGGCGCGTCACGTTTTCCGTCAGCGCTCCATACGACTTCAGCTGATCCTTAATGGAGCCCTGAGCGTCACGGAAGAGGAAACAATCATCAGAACATCTCATTACTTGACTCCTGTGGATTCCTTCATATATGATACACTCATATTAATATAACTGAGCTCTCACTCCGGGCATGTACTCCATGAAGATGGAGAGCGTTCGCTCCATCGTGTCCCGCAGACAGCCGTAGTACTGGACGATCCGCTCATGGCACAAGTTCTTCAAGAGCTGAATTTCACACTCCAGTGCGCTCACCTCCTAAAAATGAAAGAATAACAAACACATTTCCTGTCAAGATACAAACTATAATACATCACAACGCCCTGAATATCAGAACCCCTTTAAAAGCAGACACATACCTTGCTGGTCTCTGGACTCTCCGGGTCAAACTGGACCTGTTTCACAGCCAGTTCCCGTCCAGTGTCGGCGTCGTAGCACAGGAAAACACGTCCAAATGCCCCTTGACCCAAGAGCTTCCCCAGCCGCCAGTTGGTTGGAGCACGTGGAGCTGGACACAAAGAGATCAGAGGTACTGAACATGCTGGGACGCACCTGTCGTATCAGCTGATAAACTCAACACGAGGACTTACAGCGGCTGGGTGGACTAATGTCCATGACGGAAAGGGTTGGCACAGTCGTTGGGTTAGGGTTTGGCTCGATGTCGCTGCCCCTCCGCGGCCTCCTGGCCGGCCCAGGGGCCTCTTCCAGGTCGGGAGTGAAGACGCTGCTGCCGCTGCTGGTGCTGGGCGACTGCTCAGTCGGGCTGAAGTTGACCGGCGAGCGGAAGCCGTGAACCTGCGTTCGCCGAGCTCGAGGGAAGGTTTTCCTCCCTGCGTGGACGATCAGCAACAACGATGTTTTTAGTTTATTTATAAAGTCACACTGTTTGTTTAGCAGGAAAACTACCCACCATCACTATAATCCTGAAGGCCAAAGGGAATGCCGTATCGCCGTGGATATGTCCCCCCTTTCCCTGACTTCTCAAACACTGGGATGTCGTACTCTGCAGAAGAAACGAGGGACGATTACACATTATTTATACAGCGTTGTATTTGTATTAGATCAGCTTTACTCTGTGTGAAAGATGTAGCATGTACCTGGAAAGTCCTGATGGTTGTCTGGGTAGCTCTGTGCTCGAGGCATTCTGGACTTGGGGTAGTCACTGCACAACAAAATCAACAAATAAACTTTCTGGTTTTATATATTTGTGTCACATTAGATCTGGTTCTATTTGTTGTTTCTGCTTTGTTGTATGTTTTTGATTTAAATTTCCTGACCTGTCCAGTGGACTGTCTAGAGACGGACAACTTCCAGATGCAGAGTTTTCCGGACTGCTCATAGACAACGGGTCCAACATCTGAAGAAAAGAAAGGAATTCAGAAAAACAGACTCACAAGCAGGCCACATTAAGATGAATATTATTAATGGTGTATAACTGAATATGTTGTGGATCCAAAATGTGCAACAGCTTTTATTTAAAGCTAACAAACCAAGGTTTCGGCTCATTTCAGCTCAGTAATATACAAGTACATGTTGACTTTATCACAGCATCCAGTCATCAAAACTCTTCCTCGCAGCAATAAAAGCTAAAAGCGACTCTTTTGAGTGTTGGTACCTGGTCCATGCTCTCAGGAATGAACTCCCCCTCGCTGTTGATGCTGGTGAAGGAGCCGTTCCTCGCCACCTGCTGGAGAGCGTCGGGAATGTATCCTGGAGGAGGAGAGCTGCGGTCTGTTGAATGGGAACCTGAGGTTGGATCGGGAACAACATCAATGATGATATTATGGTTAATGTCTAAAGGTTGAACTTGTGTGCATCAGCAGCTTAATGTCTGGCATTTAATTTGGGGTAAAATGATAACGTGAACTTTGAGTTTGCTTCGTTTCTGTGCAGGTTGAATATCAGACAGTATTCACCTATCAAAGCCAGCATGCTCTTCTTGTCTGCAACCCGGAATCTGGTGTTGTCCAGATCCTCGTGAGACGGCAAGAGGTCCATGTTGGAAGAAGAGGTCTGGAGAAACAAAGAAACCCAATTTGACCTCATGTGTTTGGCAAATCATTAAAACAAACATAGCAAAGAGAGTCAGAAGACAATGCAACTTCTTGTTTTGCGACTGGTTTTAACTTAATCGAAATATGCAAAGAATAAGTTTAAAGTTTAGGGAGGACGTTTAAAAAAACTATGTCTTACTAAAGATTACTTGCCGTATTTTAATCTTCATACATTTAAAACAAAGCTACTGTGATGTTTGTGTCTGACTGACCTGAGAGGATATCTGGAGCACCAGGAGGATTTTCAGGCTCTTCATGTGAACACTGCGATCCAGCAGCTCTATGGCCTTGTCCAGGTCGTCCTGAGACGTCAACGGAATCACCAACTGGAGGAGGAAAACCAACGGTGGTGAAGACGTCAACCATTTTAATTCAGCGTCAGAATGAAAAACGGTTCCTTTTCGCTTTGTACCTCATTGTTAGTGTAGTGAAGGTCCATCGTCTGACCGAAAGCCACTTTAGCTTTCGCCCTCAGGTCTTCCAGCTTGACAGGACGAGGGAACTGCAAGATCCTACAGAGAAGAAGAAAGGTCAGAGGTCAAGAGGGCACTGCTGCTGGTCTGCACTCACAGCTTTAAACTGCTGCAGCAGGTCAAGGCCTTACCTCTTCTCCCCTTTGAACTCGAACTTCACTCTCACATCGTTCTGTCAAAGTCAGCAATAAACACAATAAACACAAGGCAACAAACAGTGGCTTTATAACACAAAAAAATGTTTCTACAAGTAGTGCTTTTTCAAGGAGTATGGTCTCAAGATGATTTGTACAAAGGTTTTGGTCACTAGCATTTTTTGTACTTCCATTGACACCGTGTTCACCTCCATCCTTCATAATATCAGACTGGTTACCTGGTTCTTGGGCGATGAGGCTTTGGGTTTGCCCAGGTCTGACGGGAACACGGCAGGACGGCTGGAGCGGTGCAGTTCGGCCAAGTCCTGCATGATCGAGTTCAGCGCCTCCTGCTCATCTGTGAGATAACATAGTTTTAGTTTCTGTAACGCGTTAATGTCGATGAAAACGGAGGAAAAGAAACACTTCAAAAAAACTGAGACAGAAAAATCTACAAAAAGTCTCTGATTTCAAAACACATACCTATATACTGACAATGTGAAAACTGCGAAATCCATTTTTCACAACAAATCATATTTAGAACACTTCTCAGGGTTACAAATATTTAAAAATACACTGATGTGATCATTCCAGCTCTGCAGAAGCAACACGCTGCATGCATTTTCGCTTAAACACATAACACAGGGGATTATTGTAAAGCAAAGATGACAAAGAACCATTGTTCTGGGAGTAAAAACACGTTCCTTGAGTTGTAGGCTTGTCAAAAAGACAACTTTGGCTGACTGCCTGAAAGTAAGACTACCTCACGGTGCACATACATACCCATCATCGTGGCACGCCGATTGACCCAGGAGGCCAGGAAAGAGGATTCTCCCATCAAAGAGATTCCTTTCTCCTGCAAAAGCAAAAGGAAAACATAAATCCTGACATGCAGTTGATCAGACGCGTGTTTAAAAAAAGCCCCAAGCTGCTGATTGATCAGCACATCTGTTAACGATGACTCAGAGTCAGATGCACGAGGTAAGACGTAGGGTATTAACATTTTAATCACAATAACTGAAGATCTTCCGGTTTCTGCGTCAACATGAAGATTTATCAGGTATTTAAAGTGAACCAAAAACAGACGTTCTTTCTACTAGCTATTTTTTACATTAGCAGTTCCTTCGCATTGCAGTATTTATTACAGTCATATATTTGTTGAGCAGAAGCAAATTCAAACTACTTTGCAAAACAAAAGTTAGACTATAAACCTACGTAAAATCTTAATTTGAAGCGAGAGCTGTCAGATACAAGGGACATTAAGGCACAACAGCAGAGCAACAACAACTTGGATATATAATAAAAGAGGTTTATGAGCCACTTATCAATAAATTAATGTTTCCCCAACATTTCCTTAAAGCAATCATCACATGCTGCCATGATATTATTATTAAGTGTGTTTGCTGTGTGTGTGAAGTCGTGATGTGACACCATCAGTATGAACAAACAGGCAGTTTAAGTCAAGATGGCCTCTGCTGAGAATTAAATGGACAGAGATGATGGGACATCTCTGATCACCACAGATCGATCACAGTCTGTGACTGACGGGAAACCTGACAAGTAAATCACGTTGAAGAGAAACCTGCAATTTTAACATTAGCTTAGCACTTCCCATTATTTCAACCAGACAACGTCCCTTTCTGTGCTGACTAGCTAGGAATCAAATACCCGTGGTCACAGCGAAGTTTAAAACCAACAACACTGACACTGTTATGGCCTCCAGTGGTAGATAATTAGCGAGCTTAGAATTAACTTGCTAGCATCAGGTGAGAAGCCCCCGCATGCTAACAACTCTTGCTAGCCGATTTGACATTACGATATATGCCAAATTGTTCATAATAACGGATACTGCAATTTGAAATACGTTCCCAAAACACGAGTATCCGAAAATAAATAGCTTATTTATGACACTAAGTGGTTAGCGCTAACCGAGAGTTGCGTGTACAGCTAGCTGTCAGGCCAGGGAAGTTGTCAAGCTAGGCTAATGCTAAAGTTAACTGCTAGCCGCATAGCTTTTCAACGCTCGTCTGCTCTGCACGGCCGTAAAAGCAGCAATTAAACGAACAAATTAAATGTTTGAACGGTACTGTTTCATCTTAGATATTTTACCTGGGCGCTGATTATACTAGTATTCACTTCCTCATCCACAGGGCCGGTGACAGGAGCCCCGGGCCCTGCGGACAGCCGCTAGAGGAAGCAGAAGTTTGGCAGTCCGTCCCCAACTTCACTCGAGTCCTGCTGGGCCACGACGAAGAGGCCCGATGCCTGTCAGTTTAGCCCGATGGATATGTCCAGTGAGAAAAATGGCAAGATAACGATTCGTCCAACAAAGTACCGCCGCGTTTGTGGAGTAGCAAAAAAGTAAATTTAATCGAAAGCTTTCATTTTGTAGTACTTTACAGCCTGCTTAACGGTTGCTTCGCTCGCTGTTGACCCCACAGTCGCGCCAAGCTAGCGGGTAATGGACAAATTGTTACCGGAAGTGATGCGATTTGGCTGACAAAATAAAAACACAAAATGGCCTCCGATGAGAAGAAAAATATAGTCGGTATTTTAACTTGAAAATCATTTACCGGAAACAGCGTTTTTTATTTTGTTGTGCTTGACAGGTGTAATGTTGGATGTGTCCAACAAAAACACAATCTGTGATGTCAGAGAAATGCATTAGTTTCCTGGATCACGACTGAAACCTGTCAAATAAATAGATTAGGCGTTTTTTAAATACTTTAATATCACATAGCGCAGTGACAACTGAACATTTACTCTCACCTGAACCTGGCTGAGTTGTTAATAGATACTGCGGCATTTGAATTAACAGTTTTATTCGACAATTTAGGTCTTCTTCGAATGGAAATAACTAAATAAATGTTTAATTGCAAGTAGTGAGTAATTTGTAAATACACCAATAATTTTGACAGCACGTTGTCTTTAACATATTTAATTTTGCCGTAAAACATAATCGCAAAAAACGCAAGTCGGTGATTCTGTTATTTTTTTCAGTAATATATTCAGTTAATAAATTACAGAATAATTTTAGATTTGTCTTGCTTTGTTTGTGAAGTTAATTTTATTTATACTTATAACTTAGACAGAGACAGATAAACTCTTACTTGGAAAGAACCGACTCACGGCATCACTTCCGGTTGATGTCGACTTCTCACAACATCAAGCAAGAGGTGCGACTAAAAGCTAACGCTACATCTATTGTCAATACATTACTCAACACTCACAAAGGGAACCATGTCAGATACGGTAAGTTGTGAGCTTCGACGAATCTTAGTTGCTTATCATCAGCACCAAATGTGAAAAGACTAATTGGTGTTTTTGTGGTCGCTACCTCGTATGGGGTTATCTAATATGCTAACTGTTAGCTCGTGTAGCTTCAGGCCTCAGCTCATTTTGCTGTTAGCAGTTAGCTTTGGTTTCACTTCATTTTCAAAGTTCTGGCGTGAAACAGCAATCGTTACCAGCCTTATGAAACCAAAACATTAGGACACGAGGGTGTCAGTGTAGTTACGACCAGTGAAATCAAGCTTCCAGGCCCATTTGTAATATGTGTGTGTCGGTTAAATGTTTTCCTCTGCTGAGCTTGTTTATATTTGTTGTGCTGCTTCAGGAGACAAAACCATCCAGCCAAGACGCGGGAGATAAGAAAGATGGAGAATACATCAAATTAAAAGTGATTGGTCAGGTGTGTATGAAGGCTAAGAGAAGGTGGATGTGTCTTAACATAGAAATAAGTGTCATTTTAATTTGATTCTGGATGTATTTATTGTCAGTCATTCACAAACATGACTGGCAGCTTAGTTTCTCTTATTACGTGATCAGTATTTTTAGCTGAATGATCCAGTGAATAGAGCTGAAATACCTTTTGCTCGTCGAACCACGTCCATATTTCTGCTACGTCTTATCATTTTGTTTTTCTGCCTACAGGATAGCAGTGAAATCCACTTCAAGGTGAAAATGACAACACATCTAAAGAAGCTGAAAGAGTCATACAGCCAGAGACAGGTACAGGGAAAGAATAACTTCCACTGCCAGTCACCGAATAAGAAAATTCTGATTATTTCCCATATACAGAACAGAACACGAGACTTTTTTCTCTAATTTGAAAATTTGTTCCGTGGCACAACCAAAGATGGGTTTTCATGTGTCTTATTGTGCGTTTCTTCCAGGGTGTCCCAGCGAGCACACTAAGGTTTCTGTTTGAAGGGCAAAGAATCGCAGACAACCAAACTCCGAAAGAGGTAAACGTGCTTCCTTTTGCCTACGTATATCGATCAGAGAGTCTTGTGATTCTATAAAAACACATCTCCTTCGATTCATATTTCCCTTTTAGTAAAAGTCCACAGTTTAGGACTATATATATTATAAGTTCTGAGAATTTGGGGGAAAACACTACATTTTTGGCATCTTAAATGAGCGCATCATGAAGTCTGATTACATGATTATGTGGTTTATATAGAAAAAAAGAACATCTAAACACACGAGAAAAGTATTTTGTCATTTTCTCAATGTGAAATCAAAAATTCATGCTGCAGATGGGAGTTGGTGCAGTGTAACAAAAGTAAGGAGTACAATTTCAGTAAAGGGAGCCAAAATCTTGTGGAGGTGATTTAGTTGCGCTAATCACTTACTAATTTGCATCTCTCTGCTGTGTGTTCATGTCAGCTGGGGATGGAGGATGAGGACGTCATCGAGGTGTATCAAGAACAGACTGGTGGACTTTGGAATGATTAAGCATCCTGCGTTTCTTAAAAAAAAAAAAAAAAAAATCTTTTTCCTATTTTGTATTTTATTTTGTATGTACGTGCGTATTTTTGTTCAGTTTCAAACCATCTGGATCAAAATGGACTCAATTAGGGCTTCCATGTGTGAGGGCAGGGAGGATAACAGACTGAGATAAGGGGGAAGACACGGACAGCGGCTCTCTGGTTCTCTGAGGTGCAGGGAGGCTCATGTTGTCGACCTGAGCAATAGCATTCAATGTGAGTGTTTCATCTAAATTTGCATATTTTCTTTTTTAACTCACCTGTTTACTGTCATTGTAATCAGATAATGCCATCTGGTGATAAATTGCATGAAAGGAATAGCCCATCCAGTGTTGACAGATGACACATAGAAACGCGTAAGTGATGAATTTAATTCCAAGTCTGGATGGGATTTATTGTCAGACATAGATTTCTTGATGCACTGTTCCTTTAAAGCTGCTTTTCACAAGCTGGCATCATTTCCCTATTATCCTTTCACATAGGACAAACAGGTTTGCCTGCACTCTTGTTAATCTGACCGAAGAGTCGGTTGTCAAAGCTACCATTATTTCTCCACAGGACAGTTCATTCCACATGCATTTTGTACTGTAGTTAAGGCGTTTAGCAGACAAGGTTCACTTCCGACACAGTACGTGCTCATGAGCAACTGACTTACTGGACCCTATCCTCAAAACTTAAAACCATGTGAGGAAAAAGGAGTGTCAATATTTGTATTTGAATAATTTACATTTGCAGCCTGTGTGTGCACCATGTTTTAAAAACTGCACCATAATTAAATTGTAAAGTCATGGTAATAATTGACCTGATACCGTACTATCTGAGATCTGAAACATATTTTAAAATGATAAATGTGCTTTAATTGTATATGTTGTATTCAGTATTAGAGTGTGTTTGAATGATATGCCATGTGTATCTCCGGTGTCGTCTTTTATTTATATTTAAGGGTTTCATTCTGTAATGATAAATCAAAGTATATCCCCTTTATACAAATATTTTTGCTTGCCGACAGTCTCGCAGTGTTTTAAACTGGGATCATGTTGTCCTCCAGCTGTTTGTGCAAAAGAAAAGTCAGCTACAAACATGTACTGTGGTGTCAGCGTTGGTTTTTAAAGCTTTTTCTTTTTGGTTTTGGAATGAAATGCTTAATCTGTGTACTGTATGAAGTTCCTCGAGAAGGTTAAGATTAATAGCAGCCCTGTAACTGATTCATTTTGGAAATTAGTCTGAACAGGTGAATGAAAGACAAAGATATTTGTATAACCTCTGAGTGCACACAATATGTATCCAGACATGTACTAACTGTCCTGGGATCAGCTGTCTCTACTGCCATTCATATTAAATATGTTTTTAAGTGAAATGAACCAGTGGTTGTCACTTCCCAGAGGTGTGTCATTATAAAATGTAGTGACTGTCCCATAGATATTGCCTCAATTGGATTTCCTCAACCAACTTGACCAACTGCTATGATCTTTCCTTTGTGCATGAGTGAGCAGCTCAGGTGAACTGTGCTCCACCCAAACTCAACAGGCAGCAAGGGCTGTGATTTGAGCCATAACAGTGATCTCAGTGAGGTGAAGGGACTGTTCATCACCAGAGGAACATTGATGCAGATGGTTTGAAATTTTGGAGATGAGCTTTTTGCTTTTTTTGAATAAAATATTTAAGAAAAAAAATAACTTCAGTGCGACGTGTGTTTTATTGTGTACCTTTGCTTCATTTAATGTTAGTATGTTCCTTCATTCGTTCATCTTCTATACCTGTTTAGTCCTGTTAAGGGTCACGGGGGTCTGCTGGAGCCTATCCTAGCTGTCATCGGGCGAGAGGCAGGGGTACACCCTGGACAGGTCTCCAGTCCATCGCAGGGCCAATGTTGATATGTCTCTGTTAAAGTTAAGGAAACAACAGGAGACATTTTTGTAGCCGTTTGTCACAATGTGATTTATTACATTTATGCATATTTCATTTTAAGTTACAACAGTTATTTATTTTTACAAATTGACTTTATTTACATTGCTTTTATTTACACTATTATATGCAGACAATATATTAAAAATGCAAACATTTTAAATATGTCAAAAGTTATTACAACAGACCTCGTATGCTGTTTTCCACATCATATAAAACAAAATCAAACTCCCTTTTCTTATTTCTTCTTGTCACTTGTCTTAGGAATGAGGAACATGGCATTAAGTTTGATTGCCGTCAGGAGATGAGTCATTCCATTCATCCTACCCAGAGTATAAAATTAGATGAGTCACCGTGAGGAATGAAGGAGCTAAGGAAACAAATCAATGTTGAGTGTCTTTAGTTGTGAATTTCCCACTTTGCTGCTCTTCATTTTCTTAAAATTGTCATTCAAATGTCTGACTTCTCTCGTCCACATTCAAGTCGCTGTGAGTAACCATCAAAAACCGATAGATCACAAGTGTTCATGAAACTCAAACGCTAGGTTATCTTTCGCAGCGGAGCTGGTCATCGGCGACGGCAGAGACTTTTGCTGGAACACATGTTCTTTCAGAGATAGACGGCCGGAAATCTGAGAGCTCACTAGTGGCCTGTATGTACAGAAAATGATCCCAGACACAATCATCAAGAATGTGCCCACCATCCCGACCCCGATGCCGCACCCCACATATTGTGAAATCGGTGCTTTTGGCATTTGAAACTCAGGGGGGAAATCGATCGTCTGATTGGTCACCACGGAGCTCAGGTTCCATAGGAGAGGCACAAGCGACATCATGGCAGCCAACAAGCACAGTCCTCCAGAGATGATGAAAGTCTGCCGGATGTTAAAATTATTCGTTATACCAAAGTAGATGTTCCTTAAGGTGTAAACACTCCCAACGTTCCCACAAAGCCC